>JACBWW010000015.1:21328068-21373255 GCA_020086605.1 Lanius collurio
CAGTGTGTTCGTGAGATGTTTCAGTTTTATTTGAAAGGAAGTGCTTATCATAAAGGTTATGCTGAAAGTTTTCACCTCAAATGCCATTTCAGTGTTCTTTTCACCTCCTTTGGGTATTTTTTCACACCTGTAAATTTGTTCTTTCCCAGTAGGCCATCTCTGGCGTCCGTTATTTACGCATTTTTTCAGAACCCTTAAAACCAGGACAGCACAGCTGCTGTATTCTATTTTATTTTTGGGTTTGTTGCCACTACCATTTCAGTGTAATAAGTTGTATCAGAAGGAAAACAAGGAGAATATTATTAAATAAAATGGAATTTTGGATAACCTTAAGGTGATAAGAGCTAGAACATGGAGTCTAAAGGCTGGCATGCTTTACCAGGCCTGCCATGTTGGTCTCAAGCTTGGTGATGCAATATGCAAGCTTACTAAGCTACTGTCTCTGTTGTATGTTGAAAATGTCATAATTTTATCAGAAAAACTATTCAGCCCTATAATTAAAAATAAGATTTTGTAGCCACAGGCTTTTCTTAGAAAAGTTATACCTTTTTTCTGCATATTGCACCTTTAAATATAACAGCTCCCTCACCTCTGCTGTTGACACAGCAGTTGTTCAGTCTCTTAATTCCTTTAATAAGCCCTTTAAAAACATTAATATGTATAACAATACCTTTGCTCAGTGCACAAAGGAGCTACTGGAACCTGTTCAGTGAGCTGCTGCAGTGAGTAACAGTTCATAGGAAAGGACCTGGGTACTTTATGACTAAGATAAAACGTTTGGCTCAGAGAGAATTTCAAAAGCATGATGAGCAAGTTAATTGCTGATAGGATGCAGAGACTGCCACCAGGTCATACTCTTGATTCAGTGCTCCTGGATGCCTGTCTTAGCTTCCTCTCCTATGGTGGAATTGTTCTCCTTCTGCTTTAGGGCACCAAAACAACCTTGGGCTGACGTTTTGGTCAGGAGCTGATTCACTGATTGCACAGCCCCTAAATGGCCAGTGATGCCTTTCTGGTTGCAATAAAGCCCCTCATAAACTCCCTGCTCTGGACATCTATGGTCCCCATGTCAGAGTCCCCATGTAGTGAGAGGGAGAAAGCTGGAGGATGTGAATATTTGTATTCTTTATCTGTGTTTTCAATTGGTTTTGAATTTCAAAGTAAAATTTGAAAAAAAAAAAAAGAGTATTAACATCTTATTTTAGGGTGAAAGTCTTAGCTTTTGCTATTATAATATTTAGTCTGTAGAAAGAAGAGCAATGCCAGGCTGTGAAAATGTTGATTATTGTTTTTGTGCTTCCTCTTTAGAATTTCCTCTCTTGGAAGCAGTTAGGAAGCACCGGTCAGCTGAGGTCTCTTAGCAGTCTCAGCTAGGTCCAGATATCCTAGTTTTCACCAAACCCTGAGAAATAACCAGGCAGCTTCTTGGTGAAGCCAAAACCAGGATAGTCTATACTCCCTTGCTGGGCAGTTCTAATTGAGTGGAGACTGCTAGAGATGTTTCCATGGAGAATGTTGAACCTAAAGCACCCTGGTCATGATGGCTTTCCAGGGCAATTGTGAGGTTAGTGGAAGCCCTTAGAAATGAATGGTGGAAATCTGTCCATTCTGTGTGAGGTTTCTAGGAGTTTTCAGCTTTTTATAACCTCTTAAAATGAGAAAAAAAGTAAAAGGAATTTTTTTCCAATGTTTTAGAGATTGTATTTTACCCTCATTGTCGGAATGATTATGGATGAATGGGTGTAGCAATACTTGCAGCTTATGGCTTTATTTTTGGGTGAATACTTGAATATAATGTCCTAAGAGGTAAAGAGTGGCTTGTGTCAACAGTAGCCAATAGCACCATTTTGCATGTACAGTTATTAAATTTCAGCAAAAAGAAGTGGTAACATGGACAGTACAACTGCATTCATTCCTGACACAGGAATTGCTGACATTCAGCTACTGATAACTGCCAGAAGAATTAAATTATTCTTGCAAACTTTGAGGAATTGACAGGATAAGGGAATATTTTTTATTTTCCTTTCCTTTTTTTGATTTCTCTTGAGTGGATTTGTTTGCTGTTTCTTGGTTCTTCCTTGACACTTGCATTCTAGAACAGTAACACTTCTATTCTTTAGTTACATTTTAAAATTTAGAAAAGAATTGGGGATTTTATTTCATATTTGGAAGTTTAACCCATATGTATATTTGTTTCCAACTTTAGACATGCAACATTCAAGAACTCAGTGCAAATATTGGTTCTTAAAGAAGACTTTTTATAAAACTCCACGAATAATAGATTCTTGGAGTGATCATATCCCTCACATTTCATTATATTGCAACAACTTCTCATAGTTGACGATAGACATAGCTGACAATGGAAGGGCTTTCATTACAGTGATATTAGGATAGTCTTAGTATTCCAAGAAATTACATATTAGAAAAATGTACATTTGCAGAGTGTATTACAAAAAATACATAACACCCATGAAAATGAGGAAATTCAAAATTAAGACCAAATATGAGGATTTCTAAAATGAGCATGACTTCAGGGAAACCACTGCATTGTTGTGGTACTTCCAGTTGTTCCAAGCCTTTCTTATTATATACTCTATTCCTAATCTTGACCATTTATCTGTGCCCATTCTCCTTTTTCAGAAGTAAGTCTTTCAAAAATTACTGTTGAAAACAAATTTTCATGTCAATCAGCAAACAAACGAGGCCAAATTCCCTTTTCCACTCTTCTCGTCAAAGGTTTTCTAGGGAAAGTACTGGAAAAGTATTCCTTTATAATGCAGGATGCCCTTTCACTTCAGTATCCCTGTGCAGATGTCTAAACTAAGCCTTTTAATACAATGGAAGTAAAACAAAATAAACAGTGCTTTGAAAGTGACCAACCTGAAAAGTCTTCTAAGATTCTTACCTTAGAAATAAACTTTAAATATGGTTGTTTATTTCTGTTCAGTAACTAGCACTTCTGTAACTGCATAAAACACAGGTATTTGCAGTTACATAGTGAACGTGACTCTGAGTCCATTCTACATTTAAAGCTCTCTTTGGAGTGAGTTATATATACAAAACACAGAACACGTACAAACCCCAGTCAAAAAAAAAAAAAAAAAAAAAAAATCCTATCATTTGATAATAATAGCCAGACACCTCCTTCTCTACCTTTGTTATTTTATCTTCCTTACCTGATCAACTGGTTAATCACTTGTCAGCTACCAATTCCACCTTTTATTTCACTGGCAATACTTATTATTTTCTGGAAGATTATATGACAGATATATTTTGCAAAAGTACTGCTTTTAGAGAAATGTTCTACAACGATTAAACTGCATTTGTGACACTGACTTTAGAAGAAAACTAACGTGAAAGAAAGGCAATACTTTCTTATCATAACTGTCACTGTTATACTGTTATGGTACTTCAGCCTTATGAATTTAAATCAGTGAGAAGACAAAACAAAGTAAAATGTAGCTTGGTCTCCCTTCCAACTTTAATTTTGCCTTATGAATTCACTGTGTGCCAGCTAAAACACCTTGCATTTATTGAAATACTTTTCAGGTTTTCTCATCCATAGATTTTTAAGGTTTTTTAATACCAGGAATTGCAAGAAGAGTCACATCTCTAACGTTTGACCTCTGTTAGCTGCAATAATATAAAACTGTCATCAAAACTGCCTGGATTACTGAAATTCCCTCTTTAGCTTGTCCAAAGAAGGTTATTCCTACACTGTAGTAGTAGTTTTGTGTTTGCTTGGCTATTTTTCAACAACTAAGGGCTGTCTGCTGTTGTAGCAATTATAGAAAAGAAGAAATATCCTACTTCTTTACATTTCTCACTATGCAAAACTTGCAGTTATTTTTCATATAGTCCAAAAAGTAAATACATTTTAAGGGGCAAAAGAATAGCAGAGCCTTAGGCAGTGAGCAAAGTAAACATCAGGTGAAAGACAAAAGCCTGGAAGAATTGATTATGCCACTTGGCTGCTCTCCTGAGGAAGATAAAAGAGGCTAGGACATGCTCTGCTACTCCCTGCATGTAGAAGTCGGGCTTGGAAACAATACTCTGACATCCCTGCCATGCAGATAACTTCAGCAGGCAAGGCTGCTGATTTAACTATTCACATTTTGTATTTTTTGTGCCCACTGATTGACAGCTACAGAACGTATTCTACCAGCTTGATCTTTGTGTACTGGCTTTAAGGAAGAATAAAGAATTAGGATAGAAAAGGGATGAAATTGAAACGATAAAGTGATTAAATAAAAGATTAAGATTCCTGAAGGCTCTGTATTCTGCCAAGATAATGCAAGAAGAACTTGAGCCAAAAGGTTGAGTAGTATATGCACACAGCCAAGGACACTGGAGACTGTACAAACTTCTGCTGCTCAAAGCCTGCCGGGAAATGCAATTCCAGAAGAGCAGCACTTCACTGATCCTCAGCCTTTGAGCAGCTGAGTTACAAACATGGTGTCACTGATTGTGCTGTAATGTCTCCAAGCCAGAATATAAGAGGATAACACTCTATTTATGCTCCATTCCCTATAAATATAAGGTCAGTTAAAACTCACATCACTGAGTTTTGTGGTGGATCAAACTGCAGGTACCATGTCTTGTTTTTCCTGATACAAAAATCTGAATCATAGTCATTATCTGGGGAATGAAGAACCTGAACTCTATGAGATGTGAGTTCAAACCTCCAATGTGTACAAAAGAAGGAGCTGCATTCTACCAGGAGTTACTGGTCCATAATGATCCCGGAAAGTTACTCAGTCCCTCAAAGTTATAATTTAAAATCCTAGTTATTAGAGCTAAGACTATAAGAAGAGAATAGTATAGGTAATTTTGGTATTCTATTATACGTTGGGAACCCCAGTCGATATTGCACCAAAATAACCTGTGATCCATGGCAGATCCTGTCTATGGAAGAGGTTCTCTTATTTTGGTCGTTCAAGCTTCTGTAGAATTTTCTTACAAGAAAACAACTATATCCATCATTTCTACTGCTGAACAGGAAGGAGCTTCACACAAGAGCTTATCACTGAAGTACTAGATAAAGGCAAGACCACACCTGTGGTGTGATCAATGGTACCACGTAGGAGCTGCCTGTGGGCTCCTTTATTACAGGGACCTGGCTGAGTTTCTCCTGCAGCCAAGGGGTGTGTGCAGCACCTCACAGCCTGCAGGTCACACTGGGTGTACACACAGCACAGCCCTGCAGCTCCTCAGGTAACTGCACCTGGCTGTGAGATGTACACTGACTGAAATGTGCAGTGATTGCTGGGTCAGAACCACTGCGGGAGCTGCATTGGGTTTGTTGTGCTCCGGACTTTGACCCTTCCATAGTTCAGAAAGTCGAGATTCCTGAAAGGAATATGAAGCACCAAGTTGCACTGAGCAACAAAATATTGATGGACTATATATTCTGGAGAGACAAAATAAAATGGAAAAGACATTTTAGATAAGAAGTCTGCCTCAGATTGTGTCCCTGTAGCTTCTCCCCGCCTTGACTGCATTAGGATCTGTGTATGAAGAATCTGTCTGTGACAGCTTCGAAAACAGAAGTTCAGTAGCAAATAATAAACCTCCAGGCCTTGATATCCCTGTTCTTAGGGAATGGTGATCTATCTGTTGCTCTTTTCATAGCCTTTTCCTTTTCTACATAAGTGAGATACAAGCATCCATGATATTGTGATTATTTGTGGGCTCTGAAAGGCAGGTCTGTGGAGTAACGTTCACAGAGATCACTCTGCCTATGGCCCATGGAAAGGCTGTTTGTCATGATTTTTGTCACCTGCTCTTCCTTGCACTAAGTGAACTCTCCAGATCTTCCCGACTGGAGCAGAAGTCTGTGCACCAGTCTGCTGAAGGGAACTCACTTAGTTCTCCGAGAATGAGTTCAAGATTAGGTTATTCCAAAGTCCTCCAGTTCTTTGTTCTGCCACTTGAGAAAAGGAAAATAACAATCTCATTGTATTTCAGTATATTTCATGTCACCAGTTTCCTAAAAGAAAGGGGGAATTTTACAGTTTTGCCATTCTCTCTTCTGAATGCGCTTGAGAGGTACACCCTAAATCTGTAAAAATAGCATGTCACATCTGCAAGGCATTCAGGGACAGGCAGCAAAACATAAAAGTGCACAAAATCCATTTCTTGCATTCAAAATGGAGAAACAAAAATGCTTATAAAATAGAAGTTATGATCTGTGCACAGGTAGGAAAATTACAAAATACAGTGAATTCAAAACAAACTCATGAAGAATTGCCTTGAAGGGGAAAGATGGTATCAACTAAGCTACATATTAAAGATATAAGTGAAAGTAAAAGATGAAAAATATGAAATGGTCATTATATAGAATAATTGCTGGGAGCCAAGTGACAGGAAAGAAATAGAAAATGAAAAGGGCACTCAAAAAATAATAGAGAAAGAGGAAAAAAAACCCAAGATGGCTGCAATTGTGGGATTAGGAGAGTACTTCAGTAATAAAATAACATATTTTAATCCAGAGATAATTTACCTGGTGTGAATTGCAATCTGCAGTTCTGAACTCGGTATGACATCAACAGAAGTAGCTTTGCTGCTGCCTTGCACATGTGTAATGTGAAATCTAACCACCAAAAGACATAAGAAAGAGTAGAGTGCCTAGCTAGGAGCTGGGAGCTGGGACCATGGGCACAGGAGCACGTCTCTGCTTAAGGTCCTTGATATGTATTCCTTCTACAAGAAAGGACTTCAGTGTTAAACTTTTCCTCCAAAGACTTACTCCATGTTAAGACCATATTAAAGACAAAGGGTGCTGTAGAAAGGTGACTGGTGACCTTGCATTGAATTTAATCTCTTAGAACAGAATTATTTTAGCTGACATTCATCTTACCGAGAGAATTATTTCTTGGCACTCATTACTGTAGCAGAGGAACACATAATGAACATTAATAGAATGTTTTCATCATCATAAGCCTTATGTGAGCTAAGAATTAGCCTCTTTTTCAGATGGTGAACTAAGCCAAATCCTTCAGCATGATGAACGTGTCCTACATAGTATTGCATGCCCTCAACTCCCATTGGAATTGCAGAGCAATGAATACCTTAGAGAAAGCTTTCAGACATCCAAGCACTTTGTTTAAGTGATTTGCTAAGAGTTCTACATACATAGCATTCCTTATTCTCAATTACACTAAAACCATGTTACATTAACTGGGCCAGAGGCCAGCAAACACACTCTGAACCTTACAACACCAAGCTAGGGTCTTAACCACAGGATCATTCTTTTGCCTTAAAACAGGCACAAAAAAAAAAGACCAAGAATTTTTGGAAAAAATGTTGCAAAGGGCAGTCTGTTAATGAGGGCAAATGGATAAAAGAAGGGAAATGGTGAATGGAGGGTGTGTGTAAGAGTGTGAATAAAGAAGCAATAAAAGAAAGGAGTGGCAAGACAGAGAAGCTGTGGAGAAGGTCAGCAATAGTAGAAAGTGAGGAGAAACAATATGAGGAGTAGTGCTGGTAGTACATGCAAAGCAGGTCATTACAGGAGTGAGGACCAACACAGCATATGGGAAGACATGAATAAATGTATTGCATGTGTTTTAAAAGAACAAATCTCTAGTACTCGGTAATGTAATTTGTATCCAGACAAGTAAATCTCTGGAAAAAAAAGTCATATATAGATTAGAATGTCACAATAGCTATAAATATAACATGATTTCTACCAAATAGTGTTTTGGTGTTTATGTTTAATGTTAATTCTCCTTTGTGAGTCATGTATTTTCTCCTTATCATGTTACAGTGTTTATCTTTATCACCTAATTATTACATGTTAAGCTATACTTTGTTATATTGATCTACCAATACAGTAACCATTGTGCTTTTCTTTTATTTATTCTTATCATTCACAGAATTACCCTTTACGTTCTACTAAATCCTACATAACAGCTTCTAGAAACTTCTTGAGGGAATACTTGTCAAAAGGATTTCAAAGGTTTGGGAATTAACATGATAAAATCAAAGGGCCTTAGACAGAGGCTTTGATCTTGCTGTTTTATGTCCCTACCACCTTTTCCACTCTTTTTGATTCCTTCCACTTTGCTGAAGCTAACAGTTGCCCAAAAAGCAAAGCACAATTTTTCTGAGGGAACACATTTATCCTGCAGTATCACTTATTAGATGCTGTTTCAGACAATTCCTTTTACCTGCCAGCTCCCACTCTTCAACAGAGGATATGCATCTACCTCTGTAGGAAGGGAAGATGGGCCATATAGACAAAGGCATAGCCACATGCCTAATGATGAAAAAAAGACAAGTTTTCTTGAGAAAGGGAATGTGTTTTACCAGAACAGCTCATTCTGCTACTCTCAGGCCCACAAGTCATTCATCAAGTATGTAAAACCCTTTTAAATAATTTCTGAAAATTTAGTAGGATATTGTAAAATCTACTATAGTATTGCTAGAACAGTAGAAGAAGGTACAGGAACATGCTGACCCAATTGCTCCTGCAAAATTTCCCAAGTTATCTATTGAGTCTCTGGATGGAGATAACACTGATGCTTAATAATTTCCCCTTGTGTTTCACACACAGTGGTGAGAGACTTCTGTGATACGGCAGACCGTCTTCAAAGACAGAGCTTTCAAGATGATCCTCAAAGATTTGCTGCATCAGATTTTCTGGCAAAAGAGATTTGTGGTCTGATCAAGCAAGTGTCAAGAGCCGTTCCTAACCTTGTGCTCACATTTCCCTTTCTAAAGGGAGAAATGGCTAAACCTAAGCTGCTCTGGGCTACCCACAAGAGAAGTGATATAGAGGCAACTGTCTATTAGTGGGAGAGAGGAAGGGTGAGCTGAGCAACATAGATCACTCACTGGGAATAGCAGCCAACCTGTCATCCTGTCTATTAACACTGCAGTCACTCACCATAACTTTTACCCTACATTGACCACAGGCTATGTATTTTCAATGAGAGAAATATAGTTTTTCAAAACACCAGCTTTCGCTGTTAAAAATACCATTATACTCTTTTGGGTGCCACCTCTGGAGGGACTGATCTCTTACTGAAAGCGTGTTGCAAACGCCTCTCCAAAGTGATATGTCTTGTGTAATAGCAACAACCTGTCTATTATTTTTGTACAGCAGGAAAGCAGTAAAACATCTTTTAAATAATCCCACTTTAGGTTTAAACACAGTGCTGCAGAAAGCTGTGGTGGTTTTGATTTCAGACTCTGAGAGAAAGGGAAAACTACCTTTATTCTTGTTATAATGGGAGTGGATCTTTTCTGTGGTTACTGCACAGAGAGCTTTGATGTTTTAGGGTAGAACTGTAGGACGCTATTCACTGTTCACTCTTGAGAAACCACACACACAGAGCATAAATGTAATTTGAGTTTGAAGAAAAACAAACACACACACAGAACCATACACAAAGATCAGCTCAGGTCCTGTAGAGAATATTGATGTGCAATAAATTGGAAGAATTTGATCTCTTACATGTTCATCATCCCCTGTGCATTTGGTTTCATTCCCCATATCCTTTGAGCTGTCTGTTATTTTAACATAGTGCCAGGTATCAGAATACTATACAAACATTATAGTGCCTCACACCAAGGAGAGCACAAGAGCACACAAGTGGTTGATGTAAATTTGGACACATTCAAGACTAAGTGTTGCAAGAATGGTAAGGCTCGTGACAAATTAATTTGACTCTCACAAAAAAAAATTTACTGGAAAGTATGAGTAGTATACTTTCTAAGGACTACATTAGCCAAGATTGCAGTGCAAGGACATGAAGAAAAAGCTGTGAATGAGGTGTGTGACCAGTTATAGGAATTTAAAGTGAGAGTGGCAAAGCAATCAAATCATGCATGTGAAAATCTACAAGCACATTACCAAATACCAGAATGTAAGGAACAAAAAATGGCAGGGTAGAGATTCAGTTTCTCTAGGAAATTATATCCAATATTTTTAAAACCTATGCAATGGATAGGGTGCAAAAACAAGGAATGAAACAGTATGAACGGGGCCACCTACAGCCTACAGGCCTACTTATATCCATATGGTAAATTTTCAGCTTTACCATTTTTTTGTTATTAAGAGCACGTTGTACTGCTGATATCATCAGTTTATTGAGCTCTTCCCAGCTGAAATTGGTTGGATGTGAAGAAATCCTTAGAAAACATAATGAAATCCATAGTTCCCATACATTTCAATTGGATTCTTTTATTAGCTGGTGTTACTGGCAGAAGGTCAAATACTCAACCCACTCCTGTTATCATTTTGATCTTTAAGAGCCTACAGATATTAGTAGTCATTACTTAATTGGAATTTGCTTTCAAGTACATTTAACAAAACATCAAGTATGAGAAACTAACAGCTTGCAAAAAATTTGTGGTATGCTTTGTATTTCTCTATGTATGTTTTCCTAATAATAATTTCTTTTGTTATCACTGTGTCACACTCCCAAGGACAAGAACCTTAATGTTAAAACAAGCTGTTATCTTCCTCCCAGCCATTTTAAGAACACGAGTTGTGAGAAAACTCCAAAATTCCAAAAACATAAAACAAGAATAAGCAAAAATTACTAAGTACCTTCCATATATAATATTCCCAGAAGTTCACATAAAAATAAGTTGATTCTCTTGCCATGCTATCAAGGTTGGATTCTCTACTCCCATGTGAAACAAGAAACAGGTAGTATGTTATAAATCAAAAGGAGATGCCCAGACAAAAAATACAGGAATGAGCATAAAGTGTATTTCTCATCTTCTCCATGTCACAATCCCTGACACGCTTCCTAACAACATTATGAATAGATCTTGAAATTTGTAATTTCCAACATCTTTTTCTCAGTGATCAGAGAGAATTAACTTTTTCTGTTAAAAACACATAAACCCATAATATTCCTATATTATTTTTTCAGTGGCTGAATTAACATTTCTGAATACAAAATACTAGATATAAGATGACTTAATATTATTCAACAGACTAATTATGGAGAAGATATCCAACCAAATAAACTAAATTAATACCAAATCTTAAAACTAGGAAGAAATATTTTGCTTGCATATTTAATTCTATAGGGGGTTTGGCTTTGGACAGTAAAAGAAGCGTATCTTCTAGCTGATTAACTTTAAAGGAAAAACAACTCATCTTGAGAATACATGCCCAAAATGAAATGACTTGCAGGCTTTGCTGTTGTTTTTGATGGACTTTATCAGTTCAGTTAATTAAACCAATGAATGAAGGAAACCATAGCATTTGATGAAGAGGTTTGAAGAGTTAGAATAAACACCTTGAGAAAAGCGGCTTTTTGCCATACACTACTTTTCCTAACCATTACATAAGGAAAATATCTCCAAGCCTTGCTTTATTATCAAGCCCTGAGGTGAAGGAAGCCCTGGAAATTCAAATGTTTTTCTCTAGCAAGGATAAAACCTTCACAGCTGCTGAGGCAGGCTCTATGCTTGTACAAATTCACATTCTTTATTTCTTGATAAGTGTGCTACAATGTATTTTTAAAATATGGTGTTTGAAACAGAAATAATGTGTGAATTAACCCTTTTGTCTCTCTCCATTGGTACTCTTTGTACTAATACAAAAGATGGGTGCAAAACATGTTTAGTCAGAAACCCTGGCTGGAGAAATAATTACTCAAGTCTAGGTCTTCATGGTTCACAATTATTTTTTGCAGAGATTGATCTCTAGATTGTTTTATTTTCTTATGTACACTAGATTACCTATGGATGGGTCTCATACTGTTATATAAGAATTAAAAAATATTCCTGAAATAAGAAGAGCCAAATTGTTGCCATCAAAGGCCTATTTAGCAGTACATCTTGGTTATTCCATTAGTGCTCCCAGCTTTACTAGGTTTCTTGCACTTGTTCTTCCCTTTTTCCTTCCATGAAGGGCTTCAGTTCTTTCCCTTACACCAGCAGAACAGTTACTCCATCAAAGCTTATCCTTTTTTATTATTTTCAATGTTACCTTTTGTGTGTCTCGTTAATAGTGTGGACACATAGTGTGGTTGAATCAGTAGGACTGAGGGAATGCCAATGGCAAGAGCAAGAACAAAGAGCACAGAGCATTGCAGGGGCAGAGTTCTCTTACACTGGTTCCCAGCTGGCCACCTCCAGTCCTCAGTTCTCATTTTCTCTGTGGAGAAGCAAGTGTAATTTATGGCAATAATACGACTGCTCCTCACCCAAACTCAGTTACAGAGGGGAACAAACAACAGAATGATGGCTTGGATATTCAGGCTCCTGTGGTTACAAATCTCTGCAAACTAATTAAAGATTGGTATTAAGTAACCATCACTCATCCCTTAGACCTGTATCTAAGTTAAAGAATACTCTTCAATATTTAGTTATTACCTCATAAGTTTAAAACACATGAGAACTGCAGAATCAATATGGGCAAATGGCAAGGAAGGTAAGGGCACAGCTGAACTGCCAAAAATTTCACCTTTCCCTACTTGAGGGATGACACCCTCTAGGAATGAAGAGATTTTACTGTTCAACTATGTGCCTGCAAATAATTTTGTCTAATAATGAACTTATGAAATTGTTGTGTAAAATGTGTCCCAAAAAGCCATCAGTTTAGCTTAAATCTACCTCTGAATAATGCTGTGGAAGAAGATGGGAGAGAAAAGCTCTGTTTTTGCTCTTTGTTCTGCATTTGTATGGGGATGAAGTAGGCTGCACTGCAGAACAGTAGTTTTGTCGCAGAAGATATCTCAGCTGATAAAAAGAAATAACCTTGTCACCTTCTGTAATACAGAATACTTCTGTATTCTTTGCTGAAGTTAACATTACATCATTATGCTTCTGGTATTTTGCGGTGAGACACTGAGTCAAACTAACACTTCTTTTGTCTTTTTAGCTTTTGTCCTTATTGTCAGAACCTTGACCTCTAGGCATAATGTGGGCATTGAATTAGACATCTACTCTCTCTGAATTTTAGATATTTGCACCTGAAACAGAGACTTCAACTCAGGAGTGTAACCCTGTTCATGCTAACACTGGTGTAAAGTAGGGATCATTACAATACAGTCAGTGGAATTACTCTAGCAGAAGATGGGGGAAAATGGTGCTCTGGATTGTCCACAGACTTTCAGACAATTGGAAAAGATGTTGCAGTATGTCCTCCAATTACTATTAACAAGAGTGCTCTTCCCCACACAGACATTTTTCTCAAAGTGCCAATTTCTTTCAAGCTCTACTTCCCATTAAGACTTCCCCGGAATGAGGGCAAATGAGAGTGATGATCACTTTCATCAGCCAAGCAGTATTGGAGGACTGGCCTTGCTATTACTATGCACTTACAAGCAGCTCTGAAGCAATTGCAACGCACTTGGTTGTCTAATTTGAAACTTTGAAAAATAAAGAAAGGAGTTTTTAGGGCTCAGTTCAGGAAGAGAAGAGCCTGTGCATCAGCATTTAAACTTTCAAGTGCTTTTTGGAACAAAATTCTTGATAAGAATTTTTCCCTCTCTTTTCCAGCATCTAGGATCTGGTGTGTTTCTTCTGTGAGAATTCACAACAGCAAGAGATACTTTAGAGAGAAGGTAAGAACTGTGAGAAAAGGATTTCCCTTTATTGTTATTAATATACCCACATTTTACAGCAAAAAACAGACCTGGTCTTGGTAGGCAGGTGAAGGAGAATGTTCAGCTATATATAAATTAAACTGCACAGTAAAAGAAGCTGTGGGCTTTGAACAGTGATCCCAGCTTGGCTGACAAATTGAATAACAAAATTCTGCACTGAGATCTCTTGGTGAACTAATGAGTGAAATCCATTGGCTCCTGTCCTTCCTGTCCTTCATGGACTTGGAAGAAGTCTTGTTCACGGTCCATGAGCCCAGATTTGACTTGGGCACTCAGAGCTAACCCAGCAGTCAGAATCCTGGCAGTCTGTTTAAACAAAAACAATTTTCATCTCTGTAGTATCAAATTTATGTCAATTTACACTCCTCTATATATGCTTAGATTAAGAGTGACAGATTCTGATTTAGGAAATTTTATTAATAACTTTTGAATCAAACTCTGTATCTGTTTTGTAAGGGATATTAAATAAAGGCACGTCCTGTTCATATTTATAAGGTATTTTCCTCTACCTCAGAAGCATAGCTTCTGGTTTATTGTTCCTAAACAGCTTCTCAAAAGAATGTGGGCCAAGAAGCTGTTTACACTGGGATACACACAGCTCTCTTTGCTCACATTTATTTTTTGCGTCAGCATATAAGCAGCTGCCAGCTGAGGAATACCCAGCGCGAGCATTCTTGGACTGGAGTGTTTGCAGTTCACCCAGTAAAGCCAGATCCAATGGGGAAAGAATATTCATGTAAAGGAAAACCTTAACAGTTTATTGCAAAGTCTGTGTTTTATCAAATTTAATGTGTTTACTGGTACAGTTATGCCTGTACTTCTTCTGCTTATAGGCCAGTTATTCCCCATCCAGTCTTATCAGAACTCATGAACAGTAGAGTTTGGAAAAAATTAAGGTGGCCAAATACAATTCTAGTGCTAATATGAAGAAGTGGTACTAAAACAAAACAGTTACAAAAATTTATAGGAAATATTCAAAAGAAAAGAGGTAAAGGGATTGTAACTGAAGCAATCTTGTTTCTAAGTGGCTTTCATTTACTTAAGCCAATTGTGCCGAAAACACTCTTATGGGTTAGGTAAATAAAATTTTTTTGTGTGAGAAAATATTTACTATTTGGCATCCTGGTGGTTTAAATCCTTTTTGATAAAAATCTAATGGAAATCTGCAGTAACCTTCAGTGTCTACAGAGATTAAAGCTTTCTCATCAGGAAATCCCAAAATGCTTCACAAAATGCATAAGTAATGGTTTTGTCTTTAAAGGAAAAAGTGAGTTTGCTCAGGCTGTACTGTTGCAGAGATGTAGAAGTGAAATCTTCATCGGAAGTTCTTTGATTTTGATGATTTTTTCTCTTATTCTCTTAAATAAGTTCAGTATAGGTATTGCAGATATATATTGTACATATATATGTACATATATATGACATGCATTGTTTGAGTGCATTTGGGGTTCCTGTCAAGTTTAATCAGTATGAGTACACTATCTGTATGAATACAAAGATGCTCTAGGTTTCATGACAAAAATAAAAACCACCTAAAATCAATCCAGGCCTGGATGGGAAGTGTGTGCACGCTCAGGTTGCTGCATAGAGCCTTTGAGCTCTTGCCTTTAGAGATGGCATGTTGATATAGGACCCTCTTCAAATTAATAGGATCCTAATGGCTGGGCAAAAGACAATGAAATTGAAAGTTTCAAAGCTGCTTGACATGAATTCTTCTTTAAATAGATATCATTTGTGGCAGGAGAATTTTTCAGGTGTTGATTTTTTAACTTCGAAGTTAACAAAAATACACAATTACATTGCTTGGTGTTTCTGTCTGATGGGCAAAATGGTACTGATAAACATACCTGACATCGTCAAATTATCCCATTGCTAAGTCATTTTCTTTAAAGCATTTCTAAATATTTTTTGTTATAATCATGTCTAGTGGCTCAGTTGTAGGCTTGCAACAGAGCTTGTAACAGAGTTTTGCATCAGTGAAATTAAAATTTTAGTCTAAAATGTAGAAGATTTCTCATGTTACCATTTTAGAGATGGGTTTATCAAACCTGTTCACCATCTGAGAGAATTCAGTCTAATTCTGTTCACTACTGTTCAAAGTGCAGAAATGCAGAGACACCCTGGAATAAGTAGACACAGACAACACTGCTGGAGTGGTTTTGCAGCATTGCTTAAGTGGATTTGTCTGTTCTTGGAGGGCTGCTTAACCTTGCTTCATGTCTCCTTAATGAGACTACTGGTAAAAATTTCAGTGTGAGCCATTCAAGGATGACAAGACTGACTGCAAACAACCTCAGTAGTGCTGCAGAGCACATTTTTGATTCTCTAGTTTACCTACTTGACTCTATTCACTGTCTCCTCACAACACCCTGCCTAAATGACCTTGAGAAATGTAATTATACACTCACTATTGATTACTAAGGATCCATGTTTAATTATGCGTAACATGTTCCACTTTTAAACTTTTAGTTCTTTGTTCATCAACACTTCATGTCAGACTGCAGCTTACTTTCAGCCACTGCGATAATGATCTTCATTGGAAAAAAGAGATTCCCCCTTACTGAAATTGCTTAAAGAACAGACTTACTTCCTGTTTCTATGTCTCCATGCAAGCTGTCATCCTTCCTTTGGTAAAGAAGTTTGACTAGTCATTCCTTCTTGAAGGATCTTATTTGTAATTTTTGCAAGCAAAACAGTTTTGCTGAGGCAGTGCTTTGGATCTTTGCATTGAATCTGTACTGCAGTCTCGAGGGACCATGTCAGTTAAATATGGACCTATGGTTGTAGCAGTTTCTCTTTTTTTAGGTCACAAAAACTGTTCAATAATAGTGGTATAAGATCATGTATTTGAGCAAACCTAAAGTCTTCTCTAACTTGCTCCTATTTACTGCAAAAAAACCCAAAACTTTTCCAGAGGAATGGGAACATATAATTAAAACCTCCTGAAGTTCAGCATACTAAAAACTATCTGACTTTTCAGGCAGTCTCCTTAGAAGTACTATATGGTGACTTGCTTTCTGTTTAGTATGGAATCCTGCACAAAATAAAGCTTCCTTTACAGTATTTTTCTCAAGCAGAAGCCTAATTGAACCTTTTTTCCAGAGAAAATTGAATCTAAGATCCTTAGAGGTGTAGCTTGCACTTCTTGCTTCTGAATCTGCATCTCTCTGTAGGTGGGGTTCTGGTTTTTGTGCTTAGTTCAGTGAAGAATAAAAACTTTAGTCTCTGTATCTGGTTCATATATGCTCTGAATAGGAAGAAATGCCATGGCAGTAACTCACATCAATGTAGTACTCCCAAAAGCCAGACCTACCTGACTGCAGTTCTGCATTGGGAGTTTCTGCCTAGACCTTCTTCAGTCCCAACATGGGCTGATTGCTATTGATAATTCAGGGTCAAATTCAGAAGCCTCAAACTTGGTGCTAAGGGAATGAAGTTGGGATGAAAGAAAATTAAAAATTTTGTCCCCAGTGATCGTGCCCATCTCCTTGCTGAAATAGCTTCTACAGATTTTATATGGGGTGATGGTACTCGTAGGGGCATGCTTACTTGCATCCATGAATCCAGCCTGCCTTAATATGATAACCTCATAGGAATCAGGGCTCTGCATGGCAAAGAAGCTGTGCAGCCATGCCATCTTCCTCACTGTCTCTTGCGAGAGTTGGTTGCTAGCAAGGCAGTGCATGGGCGAGTAAAAGGAGAATGAATGTGTCCTCAGAAGACACCCTTATAAAATACTTCCCTCTGCAGAAATTGTGACATGAAAATGCACTGATGAGCTCATTGCCTAGTGGGGCTATTTCTGGGATGTTTACCCTCACCTCTTCTGCAGAGCTGTGCCTACTGTAAGCAACCAGTTTTGAAGGTTGGATTAGGATAATGATGCAGTGTTAAGCAGTGGAAACACTTTCCTTTGAATATGGCTGTACTCCAGGAGAAAGTAGCTATGAGTAGTTCATTTGTACAATAAAGCCAGTTGTTAATATGCTCTGGGAACTGTTTGGATCCAAAATGTTATAAGTGGAGGAACATTATAACTGGAAAGTACTTTTAATAACAAATGATCTGTATAAAGTAACAAAAAGAGAGAAGTTGCAAGGGGAATGTAAAGATCAGGTTCAGAAGTATATCAGAAGAACTCAAAGGGTTACAACAAAGATTTATATGCAGTAGTTTCATGGGGTCCTGTTTGTGTTGAGATCTTCCCTGGTAAGATATAGGACTACAAGGCATGATTTTGCCATAACTGAACTGAGAATGACATATATGCATCCTCTAGTTGATAAAGGAGGTACAATAATATCTCATTATAAAAATAACAATTTATAAAAGACAGAATGACTTATGGCTTTCGTTCACATTGAACAAGAAGACAATAACAGTAGCAATCCTAAGGCTTGTTCATTCTCTGAGCAAGAAGTATATCTCCAAATCTTCCAGACTGTCTTGATCAACAGAAAGAAAAAAAAAAAAAAAAAAAAAACCACTGCGAAAACCTGTTTGCAGAATAGCTTACAAATACTTATAAATACAGTAAATTCTACTGGATTTTGAAAAGATCTGCAAGCAAAAGGCAAAAGAAATGTCTAATGTTCATCTATCAGAATATGCTTTGCATTAATTAAATGAAATCTTTTGTATGCCAGGAAGCAGATATTAGAAAGATGTGTTATAGTCAGGATATGAGTCGCTGGTACTGTGGAAGTATATTCTCCTGCTAGTGATAACTTCTGATTGAAATCCTCCATTTTGTAGTACTACTGTTTAGCTCTGGTGCATCCTGCAAACTGTTTCTGCTCTTATTTTACATCTGATAACACCACTTGATGAATTGTCCTGTGTAGCTCTAAAAATTATACCACCCCTCAAACAAACATGATAATATGTAGAACTATAGGAAGATGTACAAGGTAACTGTACAAGACTGACAGGAGAACAATTTTATTTTCAGAAGTTCACTCTTAGAATTTACAAGATAGCCCATGTGAGCTGAGACAGAAAATAAGAGAAGAATTTATCTGAAAATTGCATCCAAGATACCTCTTCTATACTGTGGAGGTGCCTTTTTTTCCGTGAAAGCCTATTGGCACATCCTTTTAATATATTGCATTTGTGAAGGAGGAGCAGGTAATTACCTAACTAATGTACTCCTAGACAAGTTACATTCCTCCTAATTGATTCGTGAATATCCCAGTAACCAGTGTTTATGTAAGATAAAGAGATGGTATTTGATTCAAAAATTGGTTATAGAAAGTAGCATTTCCAATCTCTTACTTGAAACCATGAGATTAAAAATTAGATCCCCTCTTTAGGAGCACTATGAACAACAGTTACATTTGACATCCTCATCTCAAAGTACAAATCTCACTGCACAGAATATATGACATCCATCCATCCATCCATCCATCCATCCATCCATCCATCCATCCATCCATCCACCCATCCATCCATCCATCCATCCATCCATCCATCCATCCATCCATCCATCCATCCATCCATCCATCCATCCTTCTATCCATCCCTACCTTCTCTTAGCTCCTGCAGAACTAGTGTTACAAGGCAGGCAGGCACCCAGGCCTATATGAGTAGGGGGATCTGTTGGACACAAATTTATTCCTGTCATGTGAGTAAGAAGACCAAATGTAAAAGTGGTGTCATGGTGTGTCCCGAATCCCTTGAGGACAGTGTCACTAGTTTAATGAGCTATTTGGAGTAAAGCTTGTCTAGAATCACAGAATATTCCAATTCAGAATATGCTGAATTCAGAATATGCTGAATTGGAAGGGACCCACCAAGGATCACTGTGTCCAACACCTGCCCCTGCATGGGACACCCCAACATTCACACCATGTGCCTGAGAGCATTGTCCAAACATTTCTTGAACTCTGTCAGTCACAGTGGTGCTGTGATCACTTCCCTGGGAAACCCATTCCAGCACTCAGCCACCCTCTGGGTGAAGAACTTTTTTCTAATACTCAACCTAAACCTTCCCTGACATAGTATCATGCCAAGGCAGGTTTAGGGGAGCTTTACTCTCAACATGCATCTCTGTAAGCTAAACTGAACAGATCTGTACTGCAAACACCAGACTGGATGTCAGTGTTTTCCACTTCATCATGAGCAGGGAAGAGGACAGTCGTACATTTACATTCCTTTTGTTATGGGTATTATTTATATGATGGAAAATATCCTGCATCTAAGTTTTTTAGAAGTCTAACAAACATGGATCTTGCAAGGAGCTGTTTCAGATTCTTAAATTTCAAATGCCTTTCCCCCCCCCAAAAAAAAAACCAACAGAGAAAAACCAGTAACAACAAAATTCCAACACCTGAGGCTTAATCTTTTTCTCCAAGATATATGCATACATATCCAAATAAGTACAGAGTTATATTAATATTCCATTTATTATCATGTGCTTGTAGTTGCATCTTAAATTACCAGTTTACAGACTATTGTAGCTATTTTGCAGGTGATGCTTAGCCACTGCTTTTATGTAAATCTAGCACATAAAATGACTGTAGAAATCCTACATACTCATCTACTGTGTTGTTTGTATTTTCAATTAGAAGGTAGTAACTGCTGCCTAAATGATAATGTCAACCATTCAGCTGGTGCTTTAGTAACTAAATAACTATTCAGTGTTGCTGTTAAAAAAGTGTTATGACAGTGTACAGTTTAGCAGAAGTAGGTACACTGTAAAGTTATACTTTCTCAAGAATACGTAAGAAATCTACACCCCTTTTTTAAAAAAAAATTGTGTTCTTCAATCAAATAATGTGACAAATCAAGTATCTGCATGAAATAAGGAATTTTGAATGACAGAGAGAGGGGTTAAAAATAGTAGACGGCAGTGCAGTTGGATTTGGACTCTTACATGATATCTGGGCTGACATTCACAAATGTGAGATTGTGGCTTTGCTTTAAGAAAACTTACCTTCTTTGTTCTCTCTGACAAAGCTCTGAGAGTCATAGCTGTTCTGAAACAGGGAAAGTAACTTCTGGCAGCAACACATGTGAAAACAAAAGTGTCAGATTTCATGGCATTTTAAAATATTCCTCTTACTTTTAATAGATTCACAAAAACGTAAAGTACTAGAGGAAATCACAGTGAGTCTCCTCACTGCTGTTTGTCTTTGGCTGCTCTGCTCCAGCCTCCCTTTGGATTAATGCACACAAAAGCACTTCTGACAAGGCCCAGCTAAGAGCCCCATTTTTTCACGTTAACACAAGCAGGAGGATTGTCAGAATGTGACCGTCATCTGCTGTGAAGTTGCTTGGAAAAATATGTGTACATAAGGAAATGGCAGTCAAGCTGTGTTATTTCCTAACTAGCTCTGCCAGTTAACCAAGGTACACTCATGCCCTCCCACAACAATTCATGTTGTATATTACATTCTGTCACTGTCAAGGCCTCAGAAGGTCTTTGGACAACTCATATCAGATACAGTAGAGAATCTGAAAAGATTGGGTCGAGGCACCAGCACGTCTGCACTCAGTCCCTTATGGGGAGCCTCAAGGCTAAAGAAACCATCTCAAATGAATCACCGCTGCTTACAAGAAGTAGCAGCTACTCTGAAGGGGATCATCACTTGGTCCCTCTTTTCAGCAGCAGTGGTGCCTGGGAACCCTGACAGTCCTTGGGAGAGAATTTTAATGCTTGCAATAGCATTACCTCATGAAAAATGTCATGAGGAAATAGGGCAGGGATATGGGGGAGCAGAGTAGAAAAAAACTCAAATGGTACAAGAACAAGAATTCTTTTCAGATGGATGTTTACTCTTGGATAATGTTGGGAAGAGAATGAGAATAGAAGAAGAGGAGAAAGATGTGTAGGAAAAGCTTGTTATCTCAGGCACTAGAAGAAAGAAGTAAAGGATCTCTGGTTCCTTTAAAAGTTCAGCAAAAATTAAATTCCTGGTCTGCATCTCTGAACCATACCTCATTACACTTTTTTTGCTTTTACTTTGATAGGAAATACTTGTATAAAAGAAATGATTTGGACTTGGACTATGGAGGAAAACACTGTGCACACCTAGTCAACACATTATGTGAATGGACCAGAAGCTTCCACATAAATAGGAAGGCATTAAGAAGACAAAATGAGGTTCTTGGAATTAAAAGTAGAAAGGACTGATATGATATTTAATTTTTTTAATCTGCTGAACTGAAATAACTGAAGGATATAAGCCTGAAAATTTTGTGGCACAACTGAGAGGAAAAGAATTAGTTTTGTCAAGTATAATATGCCTGGGAGCTTCATATTATTCAGATGATGTCAAATGCAGAGCAAACAACATAAATGCTGAGCTGTGAGAAACTCTGTGTGAATAAATATGTGCCTATCACAATTTAGACATAAAATATTCATATAGTTCAATGCTAATTCTTCCCTGACTGGACAGCTTCCTGAAAAAAAAAAAAAAAGTTCACAGAAAATCACTGGATTCAGTTTATACTTAATATTATTGGTAAAAACAGAGGCTAGAAACACCAAACAGTCCTTTTTAAAACTCCATTCTGTTTTAATTGTGAACCTTCACATTACAGGGCGATAATTAGAGAAGCAGACTTACCATGGAGGTAAACAGCATTTTTTCTGCATCATTGCCTAATGATGTGGAGCTGGCTGGGATTCAAGTCCAGACCCTGGATCGCTGCTGTCTCAGAAACAGCTACGGATTAACATTTAATAAAGAATAGGTCAGCTATGACCAGCTTTAATTGAAAAGGGACATCCAGGGATAATTTCAAATATACCACCATGGTTTCTTGCCTGTTTGAAGGAAAGAGGAGCTCTCACTTCCTAAGTGCCCTTACTGCTGATAGAAAAAGCCCAGCATTTTCAATCCTTCTGATCAAGCCCAGGGGTAATACTAAACCAAAAATTATGTTTAAATGCTATTTTTATTGGACATTTAGGTCATTCACAACACTGTGGTCTGCGACAGCTCACCTGTTGGAATGGCAAGTCTGAAGAGAAGCAGCAATTTTAATCAATGCACAAGCATTGCTCCTCTATCATGCTGCAAGCAAGCACATAAGCAATGCAATAATCTGATTCTCTGCCTCTGCTCCTACATATGTACCTTTGGAATGTAATAGTTTGGAACAAATAATGGTTTTTAAACTTGTGACGTACTGTGATAACAGAGTGATCCTACAAAGATATCTGTAAAGTGTTAGGTGCTCCAAAGCAATCTCTTCCGAGGGAAAATGGCACGCACCCTATTGACACTGCAATTATGGAGCACTGCTCAAGCCTGCCTGCACTTGATTTTGTGTCTGCTGGATTCCTCTGCCATGTTATCGGTACAGATCTACCTTGGTTAATTCAGTTCTCTCTTCCATGGCATTCCCAGCAAGTTCCTGGGGCTTTACCCACCTTCTCAAAAAGATAGCCTTGCCTCTCTTGTGAGCTCCCAATTTTATTTCTCACTTGGACTTAGTATTACTTGAGTGCTACATAAAACTTGCACTGGGATATTTTATTCAGTATTTTCTTTCACAACCACCATCTTTACTTTTCATACTCATCTTAAGGCTGAATTTTCTTTCTGTCTCTCTAAAACTCACCACTTGTGTTTCCTGATGTACTTTTTTTGTGCAGTTCCTGACATCTAAAACTGATTCTGTATAGCTCTTTGACTCATAAACTCTCCATTTTCTCCCAAGTCTCAGCTGAAGATCTACCTTTCAGCATGCACCTGTAACTCTTAATTTTCTCATTGTAGTTTTTTCATTATAAACCCATCAATTTGGTTCTAAACTGCATATATTGTTTAGGAATACGTAATATATTTTTTAAAAGTTACAGAAAATAAGGCATGATTATGTTAGCCAGATTTTCTTTATTAGCTTTAATTGGAAAAAAATCTGTAACTTTCCACAGAATTACACAGAATTTCACTCTGGAGACAGTGAAAGAAGGTAGGACAGGATATTTTACGAGAAGACTTGATAGCAGTGTTAGATGCTGTGCAATGCACTCGAGGTTGCTCACCTGCAGTGGTGGCTGCTATAGATTGAGCACCAGTCTGGTTCAGGGTCAGGAAATTCATATGGCAGGATAAAAAAAGTCTTACGATAAGAATCACACAAAGTGAGGCCTTCTGTGGCGCAAACCTGGGGCATAAATTCAGCATTATGGTTATTGTCATTGGTGAATGATCCTCTTTTATCCCTTGACATTTCTTTCTCTGCAGCTTATTGGTACAAAAGGCTACAAATCTCATATGCACAGAAGGAGCTGTAGCCTGTGCTTATCTTGCATCCTTGATCACTTTAGGTGCATACAGAGCCACCAAAGCCACAGGCCCAGTAGAGCTGCAGTAAGGCTTTAAAATAACTTTAAGTTGCCTACATCAAATGAGTTTTCCATGCTCCTACTCTGAGGCTAAGTCAGAAAACAGAGAGTACATGTGCTGCCTCCAGAGGCTGTGTCACTGGAGAAGAAGTCAGGCATTGATAATTACAGAAGTGCCTTACTGTGTCCTTTTGCTTAAGGGACTAAGGGACTGATGCAAAGAGACCGCAGGAATCGGTGGGAATTTTCTTCCATTTACTTCAGTAGGCCTTGGGTCAGGCATTTGTTATAGAGTTCCAAAACCTGCTTAAATACACCTCAAGTTTCTGTTGGTCTCATAAACTCTATCAATTGTTCCCAAATGCACTGTGCAAAAAATAATTTTCCTTTTCTGTGAGATTTCAAATACAAACAGAAAGCAATATGAGAAGTCTGTGGGCAGCTGGCTTGACTTTTGTCCTAGAAACTGCAGACTAGCCATGCGTAACCTCTCTTAAATAGAAAAAAATAACAATAATTCAAATTTATTTTGGTATGAGTGCAGTCGAAAGCATTGAAATTGGCTGAAAATGCCCTGGCTTGGAAGAAGTTTCAAACACTACTGAGGAAAGAAAGAGGGAAAACAGAGAGTAGAACTGTGAGCAGGAAATTACAAAATGAAATTCAAATTAGGAAAAAAGTTAATAATTCTTCATCTGAATTATGCCTTCATTTGCACCTTATGTATTTCCTTTGTTCCTGATGTCCTCTTCTCTTGTAGGTTTTAAATAAGCCTGATAGAGCCATTGTTTTCAGGAAGGGCATTACTGTTTTGTCTCAATGCCACTGTAGAGTGTATCAGTATATGAAAGACTGTGAGATGACTGCATGCAGTCTGGAGGCACATGCTGAGTTTCTCACAGTCTTCAGGAAAAACAAATATGAATGATATTTACATGTTCATTCCTATATTAGACTTTTCCTAATAATAAGCTGGGAAGGAGACAATTGCCATTATGCAGTTAAGTGGGGATCTGGCATTCCCTAGCTCAGTGAGAGGTGTCCTAATGAATTTCCAAACAGCCTCAAAATTCTGATCCCAAGCACTGACAAGAGAGAGTAGGCAAGTTTGTTAGTGTGACACTGGATGGAAAAGAATTTAAATTTAATATTCAGAGAATTCAAACTAAATATCACTTCCCATAAAGGAAGAGTTTCCCTTGAAATATGCTAAAAGACCTGTTTCTTGAGATGGCTGAGAAGGAGTGGAAGTGAAGTGTAAGAGGCAAGCTTGCTTTGGTAGAAGGACGAACCAGTTAACCTGAAGTTCATATGTGTCTAAAATGGATCCTGCAATGAATTAAGTGGAACAGGTCTCCTAGAATGTTATCAGCTGAGTTCATCTTTTTCCTGGGAAATCAGTGCTTATTTGAAAGTGGTAACACAGTGGTATATATTTGGAAACTAACAACAGCCTAGTTTCAGCTGCTTGTCACGCATGTAGGATGGGTGATAGATAAAAGTGACATGGATTAAAAAACAAAAATAAAAAGAGGAGAGTTTAAGTATGAACCACAGAGGCACTGTGTTCCATTCTTCCAAGGAAAAGTCCAGGACCCACAAGAATTTGCTGAGATCTTGTCAAAGGCATTTATTTCAGGGGTTTAATGAAGCCTTTTTTTCTTCAGGAAAGTCGTAAAGAAAGCAAAAAGGCTAGAAAGCAAGCAAGAAAAGAAGAAGAGCTAAGGGCCTAGCCTTCTGTTTGCAGTTATAAATTTGTCATGCTGCATCTAGGAGTTTGGTTAATCAATTAGTGATACAAAATGTATCTGCCTCCATATCTAGAACATTTTAGATAAAAGAATGTATAGACAAAATTGATTTGTAGAACTAAATGATGTAATTATGATCAGGCCAGAAAATATCTATATGCATAAAAGTCCAGTGCATACAAAAGCAATTGGGTAAGTCACCAATCCAATACAGAGAGGCATGCTGTACAGTTAAGAGACCTTATTGTTCTGCTGTGCTGGTGCTAAGCAGTATGAAAGAGGCTGATCCAGTGGCTAGCTATGTGTTTTTTATTCAGACCAGATTTACTCTGACTTCTAGTGCAGTGGTGTACACCTTGTGTCCTGGGGCGCAGCAGCAATTTACTAATATTTGTTTGCTAATTTAAACATTTATTGGTTTGTTAGGATGGACATAGAGAGAAAGAGGAAGGAAGGTCTGAGGGACTATTTATTTGGGGAAGAATGTGCAGCCATACAAACTAAAGGAAAAATAGGTAAACACTTCATCCAAACTGATTTTCACATTCATATACCTATCACAGTTGTGCCTCATAAAAATACAATTTAATTTTTTTTTTTTTTTTTTTTGCTTGGAATAGCCACCTGTTTCTTTTAAAGCACCACTCTGAAACTGCCTTCTTTTCTATATATGTTCTTTTATTTCCCCCCCGTCTATATTTGGGATTGATAATCTTAGGAGCTGAGTAACATGGACTAAGATGTTGTTCACCCTTTTAAAAAGCCTGTGTATCCAGTTTTGCCTCTGAAAACAAAATCTCTATGGCTTTTTTTGATGTTTTGAAGGTCAGGAAGATTGTGAAGTAAAGGAAGCAATTACATGAGCCATTTAAATCCATTGATAGACTCTCACTGACAAGTCGGACTTGATTGTAGTGAGGATGGAAGAGGCAAGAAGTCTCATCAGACCAATCCCACGGTGGAAATGCACACCAAAGAAAGTGCAGGAGAACAAAAGGGACGGATTGCACCCAGATAAAATCAGATACCTCAGTAAAGTACAATGGGAAGTGTGGGACTGGTTCAGATATGAATAGAAAGTGTTGTTGGTTTTGTTATTGAAGATGCTGCTGTTACATGCTGAGGTTTATATATTCTTTACTCTTTATGCATTTTTTTATGCTTATTTATTTTTCCTGAGAAAAACAGATACATATCACATCCACAGCTTGAAATATGCTGTATTCATAAGCCTCTGAATGACAAAATATATGAAGAAATCTAACACAAAAGATGAACTGTAAAAAAATAGAATGATGCCCAAAACCAGAAAACAGTAAAGTGTGGATTAAAACCCAAGAGGTGTTTATAGAACTGAGTCAACAAATCAGCTTGAGCACACTCATACATTTACTTTAGGTCTATCTATAATTCAGTTTCTAGATTGTTTGCCTGAGTATGTAGGGACTGATTGCCCTCTTGCTTGTTTGTTTAAATCAGGAACATCTTCTGTGCATTTAGTAATATAACAGTGACATAATGGAGAAATGAGTCAGTCACAGAAAAAAGTTATTTAGTGGTATTTTAAAAAGATGCTCCATAGGTTACTGTGACAAAAGAAATAATTTTATAAGTCTCAGCAAGGAGATGAACAAGTTGGACTAAGTGGCTCAGCCTTGATCTACACTGATGAAAGATCTGCTTAGGCATGTCAGTCACTGAAATGAGAACAAGGCAGTAATCTTTCCTAGTTATACCATTGACTGGAATTCATACTGATCCTGTGCATGCCAGCCTGTGGTCATTTACACAGGATGTGAGAGCTGAAGCCATTCTGTTCTCGTTTCTGCACTAAGATACAAGACACCTACTGAACTCCCTTTATGCTTACATCCAACATTGCTTTTACACAGCCAGGAAATAGAAGTGAGGGCATGTGATAGATTTGATATCCTACAATTATTTGCCAATCTTTCTGGAGCCAGGGAGATCAAATACAGAAAACAGTTCATATTCAGTCCACATGCTTAAACAAAATTAACTTTGGGCAATGAATAAATTTGAGGAAATCGTGACTTGCATGTGGACAGTCCCACAAACAGGAAATGAGACTAAATCAATTTGATAAATTACTCCTTGCAAATGAGTCATTCAGACATACTTTTGCAAGCATTTCATTGAGAGCTATCCGGAGTAGCCAGGGAGGAGAACAGGACTGTTTCCTGGCAGTAGGGTAAGCAGAGTGTCCACCCCACCCTGCCTGCAATCCATCTGAGGCTAGTTCCCAGGCAGCTCCCACTAGCTCCCAGCTGCTGAGGCGCTGATAGCTTGTAGTGGAAAAAAAGGTTTCCACAGAGACCAGGGGATATCACTGGGAGAGCTGTAGTTAACACTGATGCTCAGGTCACCTTGCACAGAGCTGTCAGGAAAAAAGGCCTGCTTCTTTCCCAGTGAGATGTTAGCTCTGTGAATTTTGGACACTGTCGCTGTGGATGTCCTCAGCCTTTAATACACATACCTCATAGGACAGAACCATAAATGTCAGTGGAAAATTTCAGTCTCCTTAGCAAGTATGTTACAACAAACAAAACTCCCTGTGAACTCATTAGATCTAACTCTACTCCTAGTGTGGTCCTAGTCTTGTTTTACATTGTATTTATCTTGTTTTGTGTTGTATTTGTCAAGAAACACCTACATTGGGTAAAACACAGATTCTGGATATGTGAAAGAATGTTGGCTCGTTTTATGTAGAATACAAGTATGAAATAAGTTGCAGAGGAACAAACTAGATTCCTTAGTAGTGATTGTAGACCTACCCATGTCTCCTCTACCTGTAAAAGAGCCTGATATTTTACAAGAGGGGTGAAGGTCATGGCAACTGATGTAGGCTGTTAATCTGCCATGCGCAATTATGTATGCAGTGGTGGCTTCCCTGTGGGCAGATGCTATGAAACCAGACACTCTTTTAGGAGTTAGGAATACATTAACTCAATGAGAATTTGATGCAAAGTTATTTTACAGCATTTATTAGCTTTTCACTGAATGAACATTCTAAGGCTGGGGGATAAAACTATTGAGTCATTGGTGCTACTTGATAAAGCAATATTGGTTTTGTTTTTCTGTCTCTCTGGGAACCTGATCATCCCTCTTTCTCTTAGGTAAGGCTAACAAGATGGACTTTGTGTTCCCACATATGAAATTTCTGAGATACTCTGTCTAGAAAATAACAAAACTTTTACTAATAAAGAAAAAATAGGAGAAACTTGTGGAGAGGACTTTACTGGAGTGTACTAAGTGTAAGTGCTTTTAGCTCAGTGGAGGCAGGTATTGCATGTGCATATTTGTGGGTGAGAGAGAAATGCTTTCAAAAACACACACATTTTTCAGTGCAGGTAGAATAACAGTTTTCAGTCCTGAGAATACTCAGGTGACAGACAAAGTACTGCTTAAAGAAACTTTGAGCTGAAGTGTTGTTTCTACAGCTATTATCAGCTGCATTCCCATGACTATAATGCGTTCCTCCAGAGAGAGAGGAAAGCTAACACAGCTTCTAGCAATTCACAGGAAATACACTTTCATTTCTTCAGAAAGGAGCAGAGGGAGTACTAGGTGAAAAAATTAACTTTGTTGAGACCAGAATTTCAGCACAGAAGCACACATGCAATGGACTATTATGTGAGAAGTTAAAGCCCCAGTCACACCACAGGGAATCCTAAGGCCTCTTGGTTTTAATGGTGTGGTGGCATTTGGGACCAGATAAGCATTTGTGCTTTCAGACTACAGCACATGCAGTGAGGCAGTAAAAGTTTTAAATTGCCAGGGCTGTAAATCACTTTAAAGAATTCTATATTTTTAATCTTCTATGCTTAAAATGATACTGCTTCATGTATTATTAATCAAAGATCATGGTCTGTATGAGGACAGCACAGATTCATGTTAGATGGAGCCACACCACATTTACGGCATTTGATAGGTTGACTCACTGAGATAAGAAGTTCCTGCAATCGTCAGATGAAACAACCACACAAGGAGGTAGCCCAGAGCTGAAAATCTCTTCAAGAGACCCCATTGTGCAGTCTTTCTAGTTTCATTCCTATCTCCAAAGAACTGTATCATTTTAAAAATACATTTCCCCAGTTATTTCTGTTTCCTTCTCAGTACTGCATTATAATGTATTATGGAACTCTGTCAGCACAGATCTTTTCCAGTGACATGCCGCAGGGAGACTTTTGAAATGTGGGATAAGTAAGAGTTAAAAACTGATCAGTGAAACAAGCTAGTGCCTCCAAACTGCATTTGATAATTTTGTGTTGTCCCAAAATATCCAGTGAGAGATGTTTCATGAAACGCTATTTAAAAAAGCATTGTTTGTCTGGATTAGAAGATTTTTTAACATGCATGTTATGTACAGAAAAAGGCTGACAGCATGGAAGAGTGAGAGGAAAAAGCCTGCTTGTCAAAGCACAGTATTTATTAGGCAGTGTTCTGTGTGCTGGGTATCTGAATTCACTGCATTGCTTGGACAGTTGGGCTAGAGCCATTAGCCTGGTGTTCTGGAGTGTCAGGACAGAGGGAAAGAAACAACAACAAGTTAACTCCTCTGCACTTTGGAAAGCAGGAGAAAAGCCATGGATATCTCTTCAGAAATACAGAGGGCTGTGTGAAATATTTCTAGTCATGTCAGTGTTTCAGTACAAGCATTCCCCCCTCCAAAGCAAATACAGAAGTTCCACTTGGGAACATGGTCTGAGCACTGTTCATGTTGACATCTGCACTGAATACATCATCTGTCTCAGATATGAAAGTGAAAATAGCAGGAATCATGACAGAAACAGACAGCCAAAGGAGATGATGAGAAGCAGCAAGATTTCAAAGCTGACTGATTTGTCTTGGTATTGAAGGAAAGAGTTAATGCCTGGAATGCTTACATATAGCATATCTAATTCACTGAGATGAGCAAATTATCTAGGGTTGAGCTAAAAAGAACCCTAGTTTTAGACTACAACAGAAAGACCACTGCTTTGAACTACAAGAAGTCAAAAAAACCTGCTTTGAACTACAAAAAGAGGTACTAGTAAGAAAAACCTTGCTTTAGTTGAGAAGCAAAAGAATTCTGCTTTGAAATACAAGTAGGGTGAAAAAATCCTATCATATTCTGAGATGAATTGAAGTAAGAAATGCACTTGCAAAACAAAGACAGGTCTTGGGTTTGGGCATTTGAAAGGGGACAAAGAGAAACAGCTGTAAATACAGCAGCAGAGTTGTCCTGTCTAATGGTCAACACCTAAGATTGGTAAGAACTTCTGAGTCATGGTTGCTGCTAAAATTTCGTCTGTCCTGAGAGGCATTTCTTGCCCAGCTGCTCCACTTGCCTACTCTGTAAGACATCCCTAACTCTGTTTACCTAGTTCACAGAAGTGGGGATACTTTTTGCAGTGCTTTGAAGATGTTAAGCCTTATGTACATGATGAGTACTGTTATTATGCTTTGTTATGGATGATTGCAATGCAAAGGGGAAGATAAAAGCCTGCTTTAATAAAGAAAAGAACATTCCAGCTGTAAACATGAATAGGTAATGTAGGGAAAAATTCAAAAGACTGAATAAAAGGAAATAACAGAGATGGTGAGGGAAGTAGGCAAAAACATTTCCAAGTGCAGCCATTTTCCAAGAGACGGAAATGGCTCAGAAATGACTTGCAATAGAGTGAATTTCCACATGGAAATGGCTTGCAGCAGGGAAAGTTCTGTTTTCTCCCCTCTCATCAGATGAAGAAGGCCTCTTGCTGTTGATTGCCATCTGGTGGGGAAAGGTGACAGCCTTTCACAGCCTGTGCTCTCCCAGGAAGGTTACCCAGGAAGAGCTGAGGCAGGAGCCACCAGGTATTGACACCAGAAGTGCTGCTGTCTGCCAAGACCATGGATTGATCCCCCTGGGTGCTCCACTGTACCGAGAAGACTGACTATGCTAAGCAGAGAGCAAATGCAATATGTGATGGATAAACAGGAGAAAACCAGTCACACTCAAGTATAAGTGCTGAGTAGTTCCCAAAATAATATATGATTAGTGAGACATATGGGAAAACAAATTCCAAAGACTGAGTGCTTCATCCATTCATCTGTATCCTGTAGCTTGTTCTTCTCTTTAATATTTCCAGTAAAAAAAAATGGAGAAATAATGAGACACAGCATATGCACTTGTGCTTCAGGACATGTTACACCAAGAGTTTGCTTTGACTGGCCTGATAATTCTGTCCAGCATGATGAAGGTATATGAGGAAAACCCAAAATTAACTTTCTCTTGGAAATAAATAAAAATGTGGTGAATTCTCATGTGGATTTTTTTTTTACTCAAGTGCACACACACAAGAGGAAAGTGGGAATGAAGCTGGCAAGAGCAGACAGGTCCATGTTCTGCAGAAGTTTTTGCCATTTCAGAAGTGGCTACTAATTTTGGTCAAAATTTTTTGCATCTCCAAACAAATTCAGCTAATTAAGTGAAAATTTTCCAAAGAAAATGTTGATGTTTGTGGGCTAAAGTATATTTCCAGTATGTGACGAGTCAATTGAAACAGGAGTGCTCCAGATAAATCTAGATTCCCTGCAATTACTTTATCTTCCTGAATGTAATGATTAAAGCCAGTCTTGTTCAAGGAGGCCAGATCCTGAGTTCTTTTTCACCCAATTGTCAGATCACCTCTGCTGAGTGCATTCATCAGCCCTGCAGCAGGAAGGTTTCTGTGGCATCACTCAAAGGCATCAAAATAGAAAGTCCTTCAGCTATTGATTCTGCCACTAAGTATTAGGCACACTGTTATATTTGATTTTTATGGATTGTTACCTTCCTCATGGACCCTTCTATTGCAGGTTCCCCTGACACCGATGAATGTGCATGCTAAACAGAACCTATCAAACATTATTCCTCACTCATTTTAAACCATACATTTCAACAGCAGGATGGAATTCAGCATTCCAGAAACAGCTACTAGGGGACTGCAATTCAGCTTCCTGTCAGACCAAAAGCAGTGAGGACTTCTATATTGCCAAAGGACATCCTGCATGGGGAACAAAGGCGCCCTTTGAAACCAGATGGTTGAGTTTAAAGACACTGGTGTAAACCTTCTCCAGCTTCATAAATATTTTGCAAAAATGAAGTATGGATCAATTTTCCTCTCACCATTTGTGATGACTCTTTTCTCAACCCATGATGCAGCCTGGACAGCAATAGCCTAAGCAATCTTTTGGCCAGTGATGCAATACTGTGACATCAAACTCTATGCACACTGCTGTACGAGCACTAGCTGGTACCATGTTCTATCAGCACCAGATAGAACCCTTGGACTTTCCACAGTTTACATGACTCATTTTAGGGTTTTTTCCTCTTTTTTAAGGGAGACTAGCAACATTGTGCATTTTTGCCATACATTGTTTAAGCTCTGTGGCACATAATGTGTTGGCTTCCTGAAGCAAAAGAACAGTCAGCATTCTGAAAGTGAAGACTGGACCCTTACAACCTTAAGCCAGGACAGGGAAAATTAGGAGCATGAGGAACTGAGTGCAAGAGAAATAGAGATACCATGGTGTGGGAAGCAGCTGAGTGTTTGTGGTAGCACGGGTCCTTCTGCAGGAATCTCTGTGGTGCTTGGAGCAACCTCCTCTGACTCCTGCTGTTTAGCTAGGCAGAGCATCAATTGTCCTGGAAGTAGAGAGAAAAGGACCAGGATCCAGCAAGAGAATATTTAACTTAAGTCAATGGTCTCATGCAAAGTGAAGCACAGTCCAGAGCAGTTTTTCTGCCTCTTCAGTTTGGATAAAAGTGTGCAGGCTTCCCAGGTCTATCAATGCACAACTTTTTCCTTTTTTTGTACCCTGAAGGATCCCTTCTCTTCTTGAATTCTGTTGTGGTACTGCTTTGGATGGAGGGTTTAGATGCATACAACTTCTAAAGGTTGTTTAACTCAAAATAACTATTTTTTAGCTGAGAAATCTAAAAATTACCTGAGTTAAAAGTGTATGTTGAGGCGTGAAACATTGCCAGAATTAGGTGACTACTGGAGCAGAGCACATTCTGCTCTAGACCATTATCCTGGAGGTCAGTTAAGTCTCTACACATAATAAAAACTTAAATTCCATAATATGAAACTTTGATAATCTCTTCAGTGTTTTAAGATAGTTTTTCCCTCCTGTCTGCATGACTTTTATTACATAACACTTAATTCTAGTTAAATATGTCTCTCAAATCTTGTAATTTAAATAGTCTTAAAAACAGGTGCCGTACACCATGGCGTTTTTAGGAATATAGGGCTTGATCCTCCCTTACAGCATCCATAGGTTGACTAGTTCCACCAGTTCAAGATGAAAATAAGGTGGGTGGGAAACCTTATCAAATCTGAATATTAAATACCCACGGAGGCATATGACAGCAGTATAAGAAAAGAACTGGTGAAGAACAAACTCTACAGAGTGAATTATAGCCACTCCTTCCCAGGATTGTTATGTAAGATGCAAAGTTATAGATGTAGATAGAGAAAAAATGAAAAATATTTTTCTCAGATCTTCAGCATTTCTGGAACATGGCTAGGGGGAATAGTGTTACACACTTTTTCTTGATTTTTTTTATTTGTTAAATGCTGTCAGTGTGGGAACTCAAAGTGCCTCACAGAATTCATACTGATATTTGTCTGTGGGCATATTCCGCCCCAGCAAGGAATATGACAAGCTAAGGGATGAACATCCCAAACCCATGACTTGGCACTACAAGCATTATTGCAGTCTAGCAATGGGAGAGGTTCAAACATGAAACCACTCATGCACAGTTTGTTTGGGTTTCAGGCTGTATAGTGAAGAAGTATTTGTTGATCAAGCCAAAATAAATGCCACATTAATAAGACGGATTAATTAGGTTATAGCAGGATACATTCATCAGCACTGAATAGCTGAAGTACAAGGCAGAAGGAAAAATGATTTCACAGTGTTTAGCAATTTCAACTTTTACCTTGGAAACTATTTCACTCAATATCTTGCAGGACAGAGCCCATATGACTATTTAATTAAAATCAATTATCACAAAATGATCCCATTTTCTGCATTGCTTTACTCTGAATTTATTCAGCTTGACACTTAAAGCTTCAAACCAGTTGTGGAAGCCTTTTATATCTAGTTTTCATTAGTTCATATTAAACAATTCAAGGGCTTGATTTTCACTTCAGCGAGCCTTGTCATAAAACGTGCTTAGACACAATGGTGATATCACATAAGAAGTGAAATGAATTAATAGATCAGCAGGAACACTAACTAGCAGACATTTTTTTCTCACACAATTTATTACTATGCAGATATACTTGTCAGTCATGTGTGAGATATACTGAGACCATGAGAGCACTAAGTCAAAAGGATGCTTTGACACTGTATTCTGTGTTCATTTGCTAAAGCAGGTGTATAGACAGTAAATCTCTACTGAAGGGAATTATCCTTTAGATGGTCTCTTTTTAGTATTATAATGGTGCCACTAAAGCTGCAATAATTAAGGATCTCTCAGCATTTCATTACAAAACCATATTTTCAAGTGGATATATAAATATAGAGAAATATAGAGAAAATTTGCTTCTCGTTCAAATATCTTCCTAAAATTAGCATTCTGAGTGAGATCTTAAAAAACCATACATATTAATTTGTTGATAAGAATGACTTGATGAGTATTCAGCTCAGAACCATGGAGGAACAGCTGTAACCCAGTAAGACAAAATGGCTTGGTGCCTTCCAGATCTGTGCAAATATTGTTTAAAATGTAATGTACAAAATGCTCCTGTGCACACAAGCAGATGCTTTTCATCAGAAATATATCTGTTTAGCAAGCAGGGAGCATCTTTGCAATTAGAGGGTTTTGATTTTGGTGGATGGCCTGTGCAGGTTGACTGGAAGCACAAATCTGCAACATCTCATGTATTATTAAACTTATTAAAAGGTTAGAATAACAGATTCATGGTATAGCTTGCCTAAGATGGCAATGAGGAAAGCACTTCTCTCGTTCAGTTCATGTCCATCCCAATAAACCCTGTTTTGCCTAAATTATCCTCCATATGCTCTTTATATGTTTCAAGGAAAAGTTGAAATCAGCTGTAGGAGGGACAGACTGGAAATCTACAGCACAGCTTGTGGATGGCGAGTCTGGCTGGTTAAACTGGAGTTAGAGAAGGAACATTCTCTGCTGGGTGGGGTGATTTAGCCCAGAACGAAGCAGGTAAGACACCTTGGCAGCATGGCCTGGCACTCTGTCCTGCAAATGTCAATTGCCCTTGTGAAGGCAGTGGAAAAGGGGAGTGTTTTCACTGTTTTCCCATCCAGGAGATTCCCAGTGTCAAGGTCAGATTTGAACCCTCTTTATAGGATGTGAAACAGTTCATGAGGCGTTCTCCATGGGTAAACATAGCAGTGGCAATGACCTTATTCCTTGTGAGGTTCCACTGTTATTTTGGTCTTTCCCTTCTTATACAAAGAGTGTATTTGCCATGCAGGAGTTAGGCAGAGAGGGATCAACTCCATGCTTCTGACGTGGGACACCAAATGCTTTCCACTGCACTGTCACAGAGAATTTTGGGGTCTGAGCTCTGTCTTACATGTGTAGAAGAGTAACAAAAGGCAAGCAAGGATTTAACCAAGAAGACAACCTCAAAAAATAAAAAAAAATCTTTGCTGCACTACAGAAGTGTTCCTTTAACTTTACTTTAAAAATATCTAAACATTTTTTTTAATTTATTCAGGATTTTCCCGAAAGACTGAAACAGCTCTTTTTGGAACATATAGTGATATAATGTTCTAAAAATAACAAAGACTAATAATTAGCTATTTATCCAACAGATGGTCAGTGAATTAAATAATACAAGTTTTAGAAAACTTCATAATTACATATTTTTGCCAGAGAGTTCAGTTAAATCTATATAGAAACATGGTAAATATGAAAATCCAAAGGATGCCATTAAAATTCAAATGTAAGTAGCAAAACCACTGAAGTTCCCTTTTAAGGACTTGCACAACTCAGCAGCAAATATGTGCTCCCCCAATCTTGTTTTGTGGGAGCTACTTCTAATTCATGGCAGTGTAACTAGGAGCAGAACAAAAAGTGAACTTTTGTTCTCTATAAATCTTATTTTTTTTTTAATTATTATTATTTTTTGACTTAAATAGTTCTATTTTAGTTATCAGTTTGTCAAATTCTTGACACTAAACTATACTAAATCATAGTTCCTGTTGGAGTTATCCATTGCATATCTAATACTTGCATAACTAATCCCTCAAATTATATAAAACAAGGTCTGTGTGTGGTGAAATACATTAACCTTTCACATATTTATCAGGAGAAAATACAAGATTGAGTCCACTCACTACATAAGGGTACAAAAAAAAGATGTGTACAAAATGTTTCAAATCCTAATGCTCTGGTTTAAGTATTGACTTAGTCTTAAGCTTCGGCTTTGACAACGTGATTCATTATAGTAATTTCAACTTAATTTGAATATTATCTTCTGTGTGTCCTCTCCATTATTCCTTCATATTGCAAAGCCCTGTTTTTAAGCAAGAAATTAATTTGCACTACAATTATGGCCCCTTTAGCTGCTCATCCATGTAATCTGACATCTTGTATAGGTGACATGTGAGCCAGGTGCTGTGGAAAAGCCAGTCTATCCCACCTACAGAATGATGGTCATTTCCCTACTTGAACAAAATGATAATTTTTCTCATGATAAAGAGCCCATACATATTAAACTAATAGTTCTAATATTGACATTACAATTCTATGAAGTAGAAAAAATACATTTTTTCATACCTTTTTCATTCACTTTGTAAGCATCCCATTCTCATTTCAGCTATGTAGAGCACAAGTATCAGTTCACTGCCTCTAAATTTTCATATTCCAGTCAGGTTGAGTGTTAACAATACCCCTTTTAAAAATTTAATTTTAACAATACTCTTTTTCAAAATTTTATCGTATATTTTACACAGTGCTTCATGTTCTACATTCATGTGAGATCAGAAACCATTTTTTTGTCACAAAAGGAAACAAAAAGGCCTCTGTTCCTCATACCTGCAGAAGAAAAAGATTTGAATCAGTTATCTGGACATCTGATAAGTCTCTGAAAAGAACAAAATGAGCAGCAGTTGTGTCACGATTTTAAAATCTCCCTGCTTTTAAATGAAGCACACAGTCTGACTTGATTGAAAGCTGGTTTCAGTGTTGGCAGAAGGCTTCACTGGGTGGGTGTCAGGAAGATTCTCCTTTTTTCCTCCCATCCCAAGGCTAAGAACATAAAGGCTGAGCTGCCATTAGGAAGTGCGACGATCCAGTCTGTCTGCGGTGCCCTCCCACCACCATGATCACTTGCCTCCAAGTAGATGAGAGGAGACACAGCTGCTAAAAATACACGGCTCTCAATAGCTGAAAAGCCAGCAGGAACAATAGTGTAATGCCCTCTAGAAAGTAAGGATGGTAAAAGGGTACAAGGGGGAGGAAGCACAGAGAAAACTGAGAAGAACTGTACAGAAATGTCAAAGGGGAAGCAAAGAGAGTGACCTAAAAACCAACCTGTGCTTTTTAGGAACATGCCTTTGTCTTGGAAGTCAGAAGAGAAAGAATGACCAGTTGTAGATATGGAGTAAATGTGATCCAACCCTGTTGAGCAGAACATAAAAAGCAAGCCTTTTTCAGTTAAAAAATAATATTAAAATTCTGTTTATTTGAACTGCACACAATTTTTTATAGGACCAGGGCTAAGAGGTCCTCAGAATAGCTTTTAAAATAAATTCTATTTCTTAGGATTTTAGTATTCTTATTTCTTCTATCAACATTTTTTCGCCTTTCAGAAGAAGAGAAAGAAAAAACAGGCGAAGGGGATGAGGGTTTGTAAGATCTGAATCTACCTTTTTTTAAACTTTGAGGAAATTTTGGAAGATTTTTGGATAAATATATTTTCCTGAGTATACGTGTAGGGTTTTGCAAAGTCCTGTTGTAATAAGGACACATAATCAGGAACTAAAATGTCCAGTTGTGCCCTGCCTGACTTTCTATCTCAGCATCTAAAGCAAGGGTGCCACAGTTAATGTTGGAAAAAGGAAAGAAGGATGGATACAGAAATACTTGCCAACCTTCATTTGATCTTACGACATGTCTGCAGAACTATGATAACTTTCTGATTTAAGTGAGGGACTGAACCTACAAAAACAGAGCTGTGGTCTGAAGGGAGGGAATGTGAGCAGCAGCAGGCAGGCAAGAACCGCCTGCAAGTGCCAAATGCAAGGTGAGCTGGGACCATTGCCTCTCTTCACACGTCAGCATCCAGATGCCTTCTGATAACAATTTACTTAGCTCTAGAGAAAGAGGAGCGTTCTCATCTTAATTACAGCTGCTCTAAAATAAGATGACAGATTTTATTGAAATTATTTCATAATTAAACTGGTGATTAATGTAAATCTGGAGCATAACCAAGATTAATGTATTATTACTTATCAAGACCCCAAACTGTGTCCTGGGATTCTGGATTCTGGAAGTGGAGAAGGAATATTTGGGCATAAAATTGGGTCCCCGGGGTGGAAAGACAGTGTAGGACAAAGGAAAGGGAACAGGTACCATTAGGGACATCGGTGTTCTGCTTAGGGAAGTAGGACAAATTGTGATATACTACATTAAATCTGAATTATGGTACGGAAGATGGATTTGTCTGTAGATCCATAGATAAATACAAGTATATGCATTATGTTTCTCCCTAGAAACCACTGTTTAGCGGCCTGGGGACAGCACTTCACAGCTGGCCAGTGGTGAACAGCAGAGGAAGCAAATAAAGAAATGGGAGCAGCTATTTAAGGACAATGATAGCAGAGATGGGAAGCCTTAGAGATATGCTAATGGCCATAGAGGAATTCAGGGCTGTAGCTGGAACTAAGGCTCAAATACCCTAAATGTAAATTTTTGAAGAGTAAAGGTGAAATCAGATCAAAGAGCAAGAGAACTGACAACACAGTGACCCACAATTTACAAAAGTGAAACCACAAAGAGACGGTAAAGCAGCTTGGGTTAAATTAAAACCATCTCTTGTCTTTCAGCTCGCACCTTAAAAAAGAACCAAGTCACCCCTCTCTGCCATCAGAGGTAGTACATAAGAGGGAAGAAAGGGAAACATGGAATATTTTGGAGAAGTATTGCATGAGTGATTAGGGGTTTTTAATATTTTTGATTGCATATAATCATAGGAGATGATCTGGCAGGGAGCTACCAAGATCATCTAACCCTTTCCCACATCCACAGGAACATCTCGGTACCAGAAAATATCTATTGTGTTTGATTTCTGGCTTTCTCAGAACCACTTCTATTAAATAACTTCAGGGAATCTTTTCTTTATGAATTTCAAGCTGGGTCACAGAGAGACAGAAAATCAAGCAATTGTATTATCTTTTGGAATAGATATAATTTCTTTCAAATAGGACAGAAATCTGCTCTGGCAGAGCAAGGAATAGTGAGGCACTGGACCTTGAACTGTCTCTTCAGTTTGCCCATTTAGTGGATTAATGGCACACCAATGTTCATGCCTGCCACATGATTTCTTTCATTACAAAGAACTTCTCTTATCACAAAAATACTAACATTTGCTTAGCACCACTAATACAAACAGAAAACATTCTCTGTTCACAGCCCAGCAAGACTGGCTCCATGGCTGTTGTCTCACATAGCCAGCAGAGTTACAGCTTCCAGGATAGGGATGAGTGTGCTGTGGGATAGAGACAGAGGAGAGATCTTCTTATGCCCTGCAGAGAAGCCTAAAGGGAAATGAGATTTGCCTCTTGAAAGCCAAAAAAAGGAAAATAAAAACAAAAACCCAACAAACAAACAAACCTGACTATATGTAGATTCACCATTGTCCAAATAGCTAATAATTTGATAATATGCCTGCATAATTTTTTTGCTAAATTGAATGCTACTTGGTGTAGTTCCTAGGGGAATTTTATCAGTAAAAACATTCTTTCCTGTGTGAGAATTGAGACATCTCTGTGACAGTGAGTGCTGAAGAGAAGAAAAATTATAGAAGCCCACCGACAGCCAAATATAGTTAGTTAATTCATGCCTCCAGAGAGGTAACAAAACATATGTTTTGGTAGCATCAAGTGGTGAGCAACAAAAGGAAACATTTCGATCTCTCTGGATTATCTGAGATCTTTCTCTTCTATTAAAACATAACCTTTATTTTGCCCACTGAGGAATCCTTTTGGCATTTCACAACACCTCTGAGTACCTTGCCTCAAGGCTTTGTAAAACTCCTCCTCTTGGCTAGCTTTGAAATTGTACAAATTCCGCACAGTGTCACGGGGAATGGAAATAATTTGTTTGTCCATTTGCAATTGCTGCAAATCAGAGGAGACTTCCCAGTCAGGCAGAACTCTGGGCAGAGTTTTCATCTGCAAATTCCAGTAAAGTGAACATCTTTTGTGCTAAATATTCCCGCACAGTACACACATTATTCCCCTGTCAAAATCAGTTTGTGCTGAAGTGCCAGCTTGTTGTAAACAGAGAACAAGGAAAATTACTTCAGGGGAAGGCTCACACACACACATACACACACACACACACACGTAGCTCTGCTTGAAGCCGTAGGCAAACCAGAAGTTTAAGTCTGTCTTTGGAGACTGTAGGCCAAAGAGTGCTAAACAGCATGGAAACTTTAAACATTATCCAACAGACGTGGTGTAATTTTGCTACATCTGCTGGCAGATATGTGGAATATGAGAATAGAGGATGGCTGATAAGAGCCCAGGGGGGGCAAAGCCACAGAGAGTGAAAGCTGAATGTCATGGACATGATGCCCAAGGCAGATGTGTCTGGGTTTTAAGTGAACTCTTTCCATTCAGTCTGCCAGCTCGATAGCTTTTGTTTCTGTAGATGGAAAGGTATTTCCTCTAGAGATGCTGCAGTCATCTAGCAGGGTACAGTCTGCAGGTGCAGTGAGGTGGGAAATAAAAAATTACTTTAGCAAATTAACAAGGGGTTTAAAAGTAAAAGTCAGCATTTTCAGGATTGCACACAGATTTAGGAGGGCTCCGTTTCTGCATGTTCAGCCTGAAACAAATAATGGCTCAGATGCTAAGGAGGTACCCTTGCCCCTTGGAAGTTTCAGCTTTTCAGAGTTTTCAGACCTCATAAAAACCAGACATTAGCTCTTTTGTGTGTAGTTAATACCTACGTATTTAGTGCCACTGTCACTACCAATTTCTGGAAAATGTCTCTTTCTGTTTCCACCTTGATTCTTTTCATTTGACACCCCATCCAGTTCTAGCCAGATGGGGTAGTGCAAGTGAGAACTGTGCTCTCAAACCCTCTGCTATTCCTATTCAGCTGGTGATTTGGTTTGGTTTTTTTCAAGTAAACAACAAGCACTTATATTTAAAACTGTATTCAAACAAGATTTTCCAAAAGAAAGTGACAACTATGGATTTTTCATTTTTGAAGTGCCATATGCATGGACTTTTTTAATTAGGTCTTTCTGAGCATCACCTGGTTAGTTTGTTGCTATATTATTCCTATTTTATTCATAGTGTATGTACATAGCCATTTAAAAAGGAGTTATGCAAAGACCTTCCACCTTGCTCTGTCAGAGAGAAAGCAGCTGTGCCTCTGCAGTTTTTTTCACCATAACTTTCCACAGTGCCTGGCATCTGTGCCTGGCATCTCCTCAGTTAGGTATTTCTTCAAGAGAAGAGTAGGCATTTGGTATTTCCTGTGCTTCTGTCATTTACAAATAAGAGGAAAGCCTGCAGCTCATGCCTATTTTGTGCTAGCACCCACTTCAGTAGGGCTTGTTTAGAAATCAAAACCATGGGCTGGTGGCTACATCCAATGTAGCTCTGGCCCAACCAGTACAGCCCCAGAGATGTGTGGCTGATGGCACAGGTAATTCAGAAGACCAATAGGTGCCATCTCATCCAGTAAAGGCTCACTTATTTCATGCCTTTTACCATGAATGCAATTTTCTTCCTTTTTCCCAAAGCAACACTTAATTTAAAATTAAGCCTAAGTTTGTTATATTAACATAACTATTTTTTTTCCTGGTACTTGTTTATTTTTTACATCATAATGACAAATATCTACACGATTTCCTCCTATATTTGTACACGACCTTGTGACCATCTTTTACAAAATCACAGAATCAATTAAGTTGGAGAAGACCTCTGAGATCATTGAGTCCAACCTATGACCAAACACCACCATGTTAATTAGACCATGGCACTGAGTGCCATGTCCAGTCTTTCCATAAACACCTCCAAAGATGCTGAATCCACCACTTTGCTGGGCAGCTCATTCCAATGTCTAATCACCCCTTCCATTAAGAAGTTCCTCCTAATGCCCAACCTGAACATCTGGAGGCTGGGTCCTCTCATCTTGTTGCCAGTTACCTGGAAGAAGAGACTGAGCCCACCTGGCTATACCATCCTTTCAGGCAGTTGTAGAGAGTGACAAGGTCATCCCTGAGCTTCCTTTTCTCAAGAAACAGTGAAATCTTTGTTGTGTAGGTCTTCCTTGTTCATGCTGTTCTTTCACAGTTTCCTATATCTTTGAAATACAAATACTGTTGTGCATAGGCTTTCTCAGTGCCAAGGAGCGATGGGGAATGGAAGAAGATTAATTAACTGGAACTCAGTCAAAAATTAAGACTAAAATTATATTGTTTAAATATTCAGTTTATTTCAGAGGCAGAGCATAACAACTATCATTGTTGTAAGGCTAGATGCATGGAGAGAAACACGGGAAGTATTTCGTCTTTCCCAGCATAAATGGCTCTTGCTTGTAAGCTATAAAAACATACATGATATAATCATAGAAATTATTATAAGTTTACTGTCTAAGAGCCACTAAAATGAATCAGATCATTTTCTTCAATTTTCCTGACTGTTGAAGCTGACACTGAAACTCTTGTATTGCAATGCTCATTCAGTCAAATTTCCCACTGAAGTCAGGGTGGGTTTAAAGCTTGAAGGAATACACCACCAGTTCTTCAGGACACGTCAGTTTTGATGTGAACTGAGAAAAAGGCTCATGCTGAGAATGTAACCATTAACCTTGTGCTGTGATACTGACAGGCAGCTGTAGCATTTAGCCACCAGGCAGGGAATGGAGCAGCCACAACTCTGGAAGCTGGGGAACATAAAGAGTGTTGGGGGGTAGTTAATTCACTGTGCTCAGGTACTGCTGCACCCCAGTCCCTCCTTAACTGTGGCCCCTGTGCCAGTCTGATCCCTGCTTGCACTTCATAGGGCATCACAGGCAAGTCCTGGTATTGATGATCCCAAAGGGCACTTACGTGAGAGCTTAAAACGGGACCAGAAAGCAAGTAGTTACCAAGATGAGAAAAATGTGTTGAGGGAACCAAGGCTCTGGTCTTCTGATAGCCAGAATGACCGGGATTCAGTCCCATAACCTAAACCAAACTGTTCTGGATAAAATTCAACTCAGGGCTTTGCAGGGAGCCAAGGTGGACTGCTCAGGGCTTGTATATGGATATGAGATGGTTTTGTTCCCCATTGTTCTTTGCTGTTGTTGTGCTCTGTTACAAGCACTGATGGGTTCCAATGAAATTATGGAAGGAATGAAAGTGAATTTGGAAGGGTTCAGAAATCAGAAAGGAGCTCAAGGAAGCTTTTTGCAGGTAGGAGTGAAACTTGATTGTGTTTGCAGTGGTTGTATTAGAAACACATTCCTTTACACTGGGCTGTTATGAGCTACTCTCATATAGCCTGAGGCAATTTGGGAGGCCCACTGATGAAGCCAATGCACTTACAAAAGCGTAAATCCAGTGAAAGTGAAAAATTAGGAGCTCTTATTGTGACATACGTTAGGAAAATATATTTACAGTGAATATAAACAGAGATAACTGTTGAATATAGTCGTTCTTGAAAAGGTTTTGCCTTTTGCTCAAGCAATGTCCTGCTTATCATAAGCTGAGTGCTTATTTAATGAAATCAGTTCCTGTTTATCTTCAGCTTCTGATCTATCTGTCTTTCTATGTGTATTGTAATGATCTGGTTTGGGATTTTCAGGCAAGTATTAGGCAAGTTTTTCCTCTAAGCTTGCTCCTTTCTTTATGTCATTCCCAGGCCTGTTCTGAGCTCCCTCCCTACACCAACCTGCCAAGGCCTCCTTGTAGGACTCCTTGTACGGCAGGAAGGGTCGTCAGTTTTTCTTACAGAAATAATCTTTTTCTCCTAAGGTTCTGTCAAGTGAGACACTTTAAAAGCTATTTTAAACTGACAGAGTTCTTTGGGTCTTGCTCTTCTTTTAATTTCAGTGATTGACTGATTCATTTATCCTGTCTGGTCTGACAGCTTACTGTTTATTCTTCCCTTACTTGCTCTAGACCTAAGGTTTGTTCCCTTGGCATTAGTCAGCTCTCTACCTTTTTTTTTTTTTTGAACAGCCATATCATCTACAGCTGGGATGACATTTGCTTCCTCTCCTCTCCTCTCCTCTCCTCTCCTCTCCTCTCCTCTCCTCTCCTCTCCTCTCCTCTCCCCTCCCCTCATATAGTTGGCAGGAAACGTTATCG
>JACBWW010000015.1:21373609-21439538 GCA_020086605.1 Lanius collurio
CTTCCTCTTCCTCTTCCTCTTCCTCTTCCTCTTCCTCTTCCTCTTCCTCTTCCTCTTCCTCTTCCTCTTCTCCTTCCCCTTCCCCTTCCCCTTCCCCTTTTCCCTTCTCCTTCCCCTTTTCCCTTCTCCTTTTTCCCTTCCCTTTTCCCTTTTCCATTTTCCCTTTTCCCTTTTAACTTTTCTCTTTTCCCTTTTCTCTTCTCCCTTTTCTCTTTACCCTTTTCCCTTTCCTTCAAAAAAGAAAATAATTGAGTGGAGTTACTGTCAAAAAAAGGTGACTTGGCTCTTCCTTTGTCTTTTCCACTTGTTTTTTTAAACACCGTTTTTAAACTTTATCTCCTTGCTTTACTCTCTTTGATTCTGTATCTAATCACAGAATTATGTTTAATACTTTTTTTATATCCTTATTCTGCACCCATGACTATTCCAAAAACGCGTTAGGCCACAGTGACAGCTTTCATGTTTTTTTGCTCTCCAGACAAAAAGTTATGGAGAGAGGGAAACACAGTGGCTTGCTACGAGATGCTCTGGGGCTTACCTTTGAAGACAAGGTCAAAGCACCTTTTACTCTTTGGAAAGGATAAAGGGTTTGAGGCAGTTCTTATTGTTGGAGAAATTTTGTGTGATATTTTTGGTGCCATTTTTCTTCACACTTTTCCTCTTTCTGTGTAGCACATTCCTCAGTAATTTAGTACTTTCTGTCATCCATATAATCTTCTACTAGGATTTAATGTGATACTCATACCTGGAGAGTGCACCCCACTGGGCAAATGGAAAGCTCAGAAGTGCAGGCTGCCAGCAAAAGGCACCTCACCCACAATCAGCAGTGTGCATGCTTCCAGCTTTAAATTGCAATTATGATTTAAAACTTGTACCCGTGCAGGTAACATTGTGAGAGTTTAGAGTATCTGCTCACAGAAGTCAGAGGTAAAATGTGCTAGGAATTTCCTAATGGCCAGTGCTTTCAGCTACTACCAGCGTTAGCACCTGAAAATCCATCTTTATTCTGTCTGGTACAAATAACTTCATCTGTAACAAACATTTGGGCAGGGTAAAATCTTTCCTAGTTTACCACTTCTGCAACTTCATTATCATTAGATGCCTCAGTTCCCATTGTTGCTTTTTTTCCCCTGGATATCCCCAAAGGGAAGTAAACAGTGAACTGCACAGAGACTCTGGAGTCACATCTGGACTGGCAGCTGCAGCTGTGTTTACAGGTTTGTTGTGAATGAGCTCAGAGCCCAGCTCAGGCACAGCCTGCCAAATAGGCATGACTAGCCAAAATAAGACAGAAGCTAAGACACATTCTTGTCACCAATTCATGTCAGCTTATTTAAAAAAAATGCATCCATTCCCAAAACTTCACAGAGAAATTCACTTTGGGTACCTGCTCCACTGTTGGCAAGTTGGACACTGGTTTGAATGAGGGACTGCTTTCTGGTGATTTTTTTGCCAGAGCAACGAAAATGCTTTGAACCATTCCCAAAGTGTTTCTGCTGCTCTTTCAGTGTGTTGTTCTTTAAGTACACAGAAGAGGTGTACTTAAAGGTGTGATGGCCACATGGGTTTGCATCTATTTATGGCTCCCTGCTACTAAAGTCCATCCCTTTCAGCTGTGCTGAGCCCTGCAAACCTATTCTTGGCAAAGGCTATGAGCAAAAATGAAAGCAAAAAGAACAAAGTTGGTTTTTCTATGAACCATAACTAAGACTGCCAGCTTCATAGCCTCCAGAGGAAGCAAAAGTCAAACGGTGGAGGAGGTACAGTAACCAAACCTTTCAAAGGTAACAACAAAGATATTTTAAGTATTACAACGTTGATGGGAAAGTTTTGCTAGTGGTAGCATTGCTTTGCTTTTCTCCTTACAAGCTATTATGGAAACCATCCTGTATTTAGGACTACAATCTATGTCAATTATATGTGAGAGAGAATACTATGTAAAATAATTCCAGAAAATGGAAAATAAATAATTTTTTTAGATATATATGGAACCAACAGAAAAATACAGGTCACTCTCATCAATTGCTGTGTTCTTTCAGCAAGAAGTAACATGTACCTTGGTGGTTAGAAAAGACATATGAAAGATTAGCTATTGTGTGTTATGCTTCACAAACTACTTCCACAGAAATGCACAGTTCACTTTGTTTTTTGTTCAAAACCTGTTTTGGGTAGAGATCACTATTGATTTGAAATGTAAATCAAAATTTCCTCATAAATCAGAGCACTTCATTAATCATGCATGGCATTGTTCTTTCCAGTCTGACCTCTGTTTGCAAAATGATGTCTCTCTCCCATTCTCAGACCGAGAGTCAGCAATAAAGGAGAAAGGTTGGGCAGCTTTGAAAAGGGTAACTATTTGTCTGGAGTGGTTATTTCAATATTTTCTGATGTGAAAGCAAAAACACGTCAGAACTAATTTCCTAGCCCTCTGTCAGTCTGCCTCACTTCTCCCATAAGGTGCAAGTTGTGGGAATTCACTGAACAGAAATTATACTGCTCATCCTGTCCTAAATGGAGCTCTTACTTTCATTTTGATGTGCGAGTGTTGCATGGAGTGGAACTTCATTTAACATACACTGCATGATATTCCAGCCCCCGATGCCAGTGGTGCACAGCTGAATACTAAAATCGACAACTCAGTGTACTATAACAGGTTTTCACAGCACCTCTTCCCTGGAGTGAAGTTGATTGATGTCTTTGATTAGCCCAATTTTAGCATGGAGGATGGGACAGTTTCTTCTCCGTCTTGTCTGCAAACAATAAAAAAAACCGCAAAGTCTGATATTTCTAGTTGGCATTTGTTGACTATATCTGGTTGATATTTGTTGACTATGGGTACTGCTCATTTCCTCAGCCCCACTGTGCACTTGAGGATTTCTATAGTGCAAGGAGAATGTACTCCATAATATGAGTAAAATCCATTTTCTTTTCTAAGGAATATGCACAGGCATATAGTAGACAAGCAAGTATTTTTATTTCTGTTCTAAGAAATGTACATATCTAGCATCAAGTTCTAGCACTTTAACGACATTTTAATAAATTTTTACTCTATAGATGTACTAAACAGGCTTTAGATAAATGTTTTTATTAAATAGAGCTTTTAAAGTTTAAACAATTCATATTGTTGAAGTTAAAATCCCAATGAGCAATTTCCAACAGAAAATAAAAGCTCAAAAACTTCTAGTTAAAAGACAGAACTGTGAGAATTCTTAAAAATTTATCTGCTGAAATGATTTAATTATTTATAATAACAGAAAGTCTCAGTGGAGATTTCAAAGATCTCCCTAATAGAAAAAATCTAAATATAATAACCTTTCTTTTCACTTTTCCTTTCTTTTTTCATCTAAGTCATATAAATAAAAACAAAATTTAAAACATTTTTGAAAAGGAGTTATGGAATCACATTTTATGGCTTATATTTCATTTGGCTTTAAAACAGACACATCAATGAAGCTAGGTTGCTATGAAGTTTTATCATTAACTTTTATGTTCCCATAAAAGTGAATGAAAAGTTACTGTTTTTTGGTCATCCCAGTAGTTAAACTAATAAAAATACACACTTTTTCAACCATGCATAAAATACTATTCTCAGATGATTACAACAGTTCTTTGTGGGGTTTTTTCCTAGCTTTTATTTTTCTATTTATTCTCAGAATACTTCCATTTTAACTATCCTGAATTCACCTGGGCAAATGGTAAGACTCAGAAAGACTTCTCTTTTCAGGGAAGCAAATAAATCACAGTAAGGGCAAAATAATACGTATTCAATTTCTTTTGTTCAGAGCCGTGTCAGTTTTTAGCTGAAGCAGTTCTTTAGGTGAAAAATGTAAATTGAGGGGATGTGTATTCCATTAAGCTTTACTGAATTGTTTCATAAAAAGAACTAAGACAAAAGAAAAAGTGTGAGTATTTAACTTGGAATTCTTTTTTTAAAGGAAAATGATATAAATCTTCATTCAAAAATATCTACATTTTTAATTTCTGTTCTTGTTCCACATATGATTTTTTAGACTGATAGAATCAAAAGGGTGTTTTTCCACTGTCCTGCCTTTTGAACTATTTTATTTGATACTCCATTCTTCCTGTCCCTCTGTAAAAGACCTCAAATCAACAACACATAAGGAAATAAAACTATTCCAATATCCATCTGAAAATTTAAAAGCAACAAAATCAGAAATCTGCACCTTTCATGCTTTCCCATAAATTTCCTACCAGTGTCAGAAATTATTATGTTAACATAAATACAAGTACAGCAGAATGATCATTTTTGAGGAGAGAGGGGGAAACTAGAAAAATTGGAAACTAGGTCACTCAGTAAATGTTAACATGGCCTTTTAGTGGAGACAGTAACACAAAATTTTGCCCAACAGTCACCCCTTCCAGAAGAACAAAAATATGTTGGAAGCAAAATATTTTCAATGTTAATGTTTAATTCCACAGAAGATATTTTTTTCACATGGCTACTAAGTCATGATTTAATTAATATTATGTGTGTGTGAGTACTATGTATATTAATGAATAGTATTTTCTATGAGAAAAAAAAGTGTCTAATTTACAGTATCCACCTTTTTTTAAAAAAACTAGAAGCTCACATAGCAATGTTTGATCAGACAGACAATTTCTAAGATTTGTCTTTTAATATATGAGCATGAATAAAAGTAAAAATGTCTTCTAATGTGTGCCAAGCACATGAAGAAAGTATGCATTCACATCCTGTGAAATATAACAGAAATTTTACTTTGGAAATTTCAATGCTTCATGGTTTTGTGTTTTATTAATAAGAAATTAAAGAAAAAGGACTCCTTCTTAATCTCCTTCTCTGAGTTTCTTTCAGTTACATGTCTGTTCAATCCCAGTGGAAACAATGTCATAACTTTATTTTAGTTATTAAGTAAAATTTTACAGCTGACCTACCAAAGGAAAAGTAGACTTGCTTCCCCAAGTCCATTTAAAAAGAGGCACAAGAAAAGAAGACTCTGACCTCAGCAGTGCAGAGTGGAATTTGCACAGCAGAGTTTCCAAACCTTCCATTAGCATTAGTGATACTCATTTTTAACTGTTTTGTACTTTGTAGGGCAGAAAGCAAGATGATAACAATTTTAGCAATTACAGGAAATAAATACAGATTATTAAACTCATGATCTGTGACATCCAGTAAAATTAATTATCTGTTAGAAGGAAAAGACTGTGTCTGGTCCAAATTGCAAACTCTGGTCCATCCAAGTGGACATTCCTGTGAAAATAATGGAGAAGGTGTGATCCTAAGCAGTTACATTAGGATCATGTTTGAAAGTGGGACTTAAAACCCCACGTAATTAGGTCTGTGTAGAGTCAGACCAAAATGTCTTCCAGACATCCATATCTTAATACTGCTTCTTCGGGATCCTGAAAGCTATTCAGGGTCCAGCCAGGTCTGGAGAAAATTGCTGTCGCACACCAGTGCTTGCTCATATCATTCCTTCCATAGGTTTCATAAAATTCCATCTGTACCACAGAGATAGTAGCACTTCCTGAGCTTTTATAATGCTGTGAATAGAAATGAAGACCTGAGAGAAACTATTAGTATTTTAACAGCAGTTCTGTCAATGCAGTAAGTGGTATCTAACACTTTTCCTGGAGATGGGCTACTGCAAGTGCTCTCATTGGCTTTTAGGCAGCTTGGGATGATACCAGGTACTATCATCAATCAGTGTTGGAAATGGACGTGCAACCTTAAGTCAAGAGTAATGGGTAGGTATAAGAGGTTCACCAAAGCAGGTCTCTGCTGAAGAAGGATTGTAGGGGAAAGATAGAAAGGATAGAGGGACAGCAAACTACACAGAATATGAAGAAACAAGAAAATAAAGATAATTTTCCTCCTTGCAATTAAGCAGAAAAAAAGTTTCATGAACAAGAAAATTAAGTAGAAGTTATTTTTTTTATCAAGATCTCCCTTTCCTTCTGTAAATATTTTGGGATAAGTTTATGTACATGTTTGTCATGGCCAATGTCCGTGACACATTGCTATAGAGCAACTGTCCCTTTCTTTAGTGATTTTCCTTCAAGGCCTACAAGATGTGTTCCAACTTGTTTTTACTGCACAGCTCCTTGGCTCACACAAATCATTCATCCCTGATTTAAAGGGAGAAAAGAAGTGGGATTTGTTCTTTGTGATCATGACAAAAACCTTTGATGATGGAATGCCTTTAGCTACTTTGGGCTCCAGAGTCTCAGGGCCAGAAAGGGTAAATATGATGGCAACAACCAAGCAATACTTCAGTCTTGACTTGACTGCCTTTTCTAGCAATTACAGCACAGAAACAATATGTTCTTTATCCTTCTAAGCGAACAGTTATTTATTATTTGCATGAGATGGTGGCTAATATCACTGTACCTGAAATAGACAGACATTTCTTGCTTTTATTTCATTTTACTTTATTTTATTTTATTTGTGCCTTGGTGGGTTTTTTTCCTCTTTCTCCCAGGGCATTAGGTGGATTTTTTCATCTTGTGGACTGGCTCATTTGTCTCTGTAGCTCTTCTATTACAATGCATGCTCCCGCTGCCTGGCACATAGCCCTTCAGCTAGCAGAACCAATTAACCTCCCTCTTTTACTTTAAAAGTGAAAAAAACCCCTCCTCTCCTCCCTTCTTTGTGCTTACAATAGGGTTAGCCAAAGTACATATTCACAGCTATAAATATATCTCTTGGAAACCTGTGAGCATGTGCTGTGAATCGGGTTTATTTTGTCTTGGGAAATCACACTTAATATAAAACTACAGTTTCTGACCTTTCCTTTGTTTTTCAACGTCTTACTTATTAGCATAAACTAACATTTATAGTCCTGCTAATATCCAAGGAGGTGTTGACATGCTTTTGGAAACATAAGCTTGCCAGACAAACGGCAAGCCAAAGGGACATGTCTTACCCATGCAGCCACTACAGTGCATTGCAGAAAAATGAAATATCCTGCAGGTCAAGGAGGTGCTGCAGAATGAACATCATCACCTTGACTGAACACAATTGATCTGCCCAAATGCACCAAGAGCAGCTCAGGGAAAGGTAGTCGGTCTCTCAAGGCAGGATTGATAAACATTGTTTGAACGGCCTGGGCTCCTTCCAGTTGCAAAACTTATGACAGGGGCAGGTGGATTTCCTTTAGTAACGACTTCAAAAAAATTATCCCTTGTTTATGGCTAAACACTAGAGGAAACATGTGGTTTGTTCTGATCTTTATAAAGGGGAAGGGTTGATTAAGTTATTTATCTTTCCCTGGAATGTTTGTCAGCTGTAGATTGGAATCTTTATTAATAAAATTAGATGCTTAGAATCCATTTTAAGGAATTTTATAAGAAATACTTGTTTATTTTGTCTCTATTATTTTATATACCACATATAATGTTTCAAGTGTTTTCGTTTTATTAATTTATGAAGTACCTTGAAAGAGGGTGTGATACAAATAAACTAGCACCTGCTACAACCATGGTCAAGGCTCCTGTTGATTATTAGGGCTTCAATTCACCAAGCTTCTTTTACTGATAGCCTGAAAAGGACTGAAGCTTTGTAAGCAGAGGTAGCACCTGAAGCACAGCTGTGATGGGAAAAAAAAATGAATTGTGAATGAGAGTCAGGGTGGAAATAAGACTATGGTATTTGACCAGGTATCTAGTCCTATGTTCTTGACATACCTATGATCTTTCCCAGCGAGGAAAATGCAGAAATCAGATTAAATGGGAAAATGTGACTAATTTTGACACATAGAGTCCTTGGTAAATACATATTTGTCACTCATAATGTGGAATTTGTCACTTAACACCAGCAATGTTCACTTTGTTCTCTCTGTATCAGTCTTCCAGTCACAGATGTTTGGAGCACCTCCATAAATGTTCCCATTCTGAAAGCCACAAGACAACAATTCATACCTTCATCCAGCCTGCTTATGTAAAATACCAGCTACCCATTTGATGTTGCAAATTTACAGCGGTTTCACACTAACTTAGTGATCTGTTTAATCCATTTCTCTGGCTTTGGGAACACTGAGACCAAGCAGTTTGGATCAGTGAAGGACAAGAGGATTTTTTGACAACGTATGTTGTACGTGAGTGCACTGACTAAACCTCCATCAGTCCCCATTATGCCAACTACAGCAATGTGCTGATGGACTCCCCCTTCTACAAGGCAGGGCTGCTGGTAGCTGGCCATTTCCTCAGTGACCAGATCTTCCAGGACTTTGCTAAGGAACACAGGCTGAAGCATTGTAGTTTCCAAGGCAAACATTCCTGGAGAGTACTGTAAGGAGCAGCCATGCACATTGCAGTTAGAGGTACAGCCCTGCTGACTGTGCTGGCATCAGGGGACTGTGGCTGCTGCTTATCTGTAAGGGACTTCCACCCTTCAGCCTGTGCTACTGGAGGGAGAACCAAAGCAGGTGCAGCCCATAAGGCTGTGAGAAGCTGTGTTGTGTTTGCATGTTTGTCTGCACCAATAAAAGCAAGCCAAGAGGACTCATCAGATTTTTGATCCTAATCTCACCTCTACTTACACTGCCCAACCTTTCTCTGACTATGGGAACATTATTTTTAAAAGCTTTCTCCTCCCCAAAGTATGTTGCTTCCCACAGAGCTTCTTTTGTTTCCAGAGCACTGCTACAACATGCAGGCTGGCAATTATGGGGCAAGCAAACATCTACAGTAACTAACAGAGCTTTAAGTTAGGTGAGCAGGGTAAGCTACAGTAATGGTGTCCTGCATCTGTTTTGGTACCTGGTGAGAATTTATTGTGAAGGTAGGTAATTAAGTACACCCCACTTGGTCATGGGGAAGAGGAGATGGTTCTGCAGGGAGGCATCTTCACCCAGCTGTGCAGGACTGCTGTGCAGTCTGTGTGTGAGCATGGTGCAGGCAGAACTGAAATATCTTCAGTGTGTTTTGTATTGCCTAAAGAAATAGAGCAGAGATCCCCCTTTTCAGACTCCAAATTTTCCAAATTTAGGAAAAGTGTTTAGCATGGCAGCAAAGTTGACTGACTATTCTTGCTATTCTAAGACCTGTTTTAAAGGTTATTTTTTCTCTGTGAATCCAGTAGAGCTTTTGGAGTAGTTTTAAACTACTAAATTGTGTGGTGAAGGGGCTTTGTTACAGACCCACTCAAAAATGGGTCATTACCCTCTCACAGTGAAGGCAAAGGGTAGAAGAGGAGAGAAATTATTAAACAGCTTCAGGGTTAAGAATGGAATTAGTTGCTTTTGATCTGGCATGAAACCAAGTGTAAGTAACAGATTTCTTGGGAAGAGAGGTGGAGAAATCAAGGTGCACTGATTATTTGTAATGCCTACTGAGTCAGAAGCAATTGTAACATAGGAATCAAGCCCTGCTGCGCAGGTGTGAAATTGAGAAGTCACACACATCCAAAAATACATTGAATGCATCAGACGCTGCTGTGATTGACCTTATTTTGAGTACATTAGGCTTGTAACCTTGAACAGTAGGCAACATGTTACAGGCAGTACATAGTCCTGATATCCACTGTGCAGTCCTTTTGTTCTTTGCCTCAACAGATTGTTTCAATGGTTTGCCAGCACCTCTGATCCAAAAGTGACTGATCTTTCTCTCCAAGTCCCAAAGACCCACACCTACTTCTGCTTCTTTGTGTTCCTTGCAATGTTGTTCCAAATCAGAACCTTCTCTCTTCCCAGATAAAGGACAAAGTGACAATTGATTCTATTATGAAGTCACACAAAGACAAAAGAAGATGCAGGGGAAATGTGTTTCCCTTCTCTATCAGCATATTTTTAAATAGAAAAGTTGAACTTCTCCAACCAGCTTTGTCAGTAAACAGAAAGGAAAAAACCCAACTATTTGAAATATTTGATATTTCTCTCTCATCTTTTTATCCACCATTTATTAAATATTGTTATCAACTTTTGGAATTCAAGAGACAGTCTAGATGGTCACACAGAGGAATTTCCACCTCTTCTTGCTGGTTTGGTTCTGAGATCCAGATAATCACAGCCATGACTTTCCACCAACCAAGCTTCAAGTAATGTTTCCAGGCATGTTCTGCAGGATCAGGAAATTGAGTAGAGCTCAACCCCACTGCTGCTCAATTTAGAATAAAGCCTAAATTTCTCCATTTGCATAATGCCAGGTAACCATCACCCCACTGGAGCAGATGAACTTGCCTTTATATAGGCTGCTAAAAAATGACCATGACTTCCCTACCCTGGGGAAAGAGATGTAAACTACTGGAAATAAATATTAATTGGCAAGATGTTCAGAAAAGAGCAGGAGCATTCCTGTGAGAAGTTCAAGAACAGCAGCAGCAGAATCTCTGCCTTGGTGTTGTGTCTTTTACCCTGAATCTCTTCCATTAATTATCCTGTTTCTTGCATAGCAAGAATTTGTCAGCAAAGGAGTGGAGGCAGAAGCTCTGTGTTGGTATGAAATTTAACATTTATCATAGCTTTTTCTACAGCACACTTATCTACTGCTTGCTCAGTGATTAAAACATTGTACAAAGGAAACCAAACTAGTTAGGACTTGCACTTCCTGTTGATATTGTCAGTGAAGGGTGCCCTATTAATTAGCAGGTGGGTGTGGAAGTTCTCCTCTTTTTAGAGTAGAAAAAAAGCCATTCCAATTTGCTGGTTTGTGTCTACCCACAGCACAATTTCCATTTTTTTCCTCTGCTAGTACCATCAATGTCTGCATGGCACATTCCTTTTCCCTTTTATCTGGCTATACTCTGCCATTGAAGCAAAAATAAATGGAAGTGCTTCTTTGTAACCACTGGATGCTTCAGTCACTTTTCCTTCCACCTCTCTCAGTCTCTTGCACTGATAATGCTCCTCCAGTCCTTTGATGGATCAGACACCTCGGGGTACACAGCACAGCACGGTGAGGCTCTATCTCCTTTGCAGTGTGCATTGTATGCTTCCAGGAAGCAGGGGCAGAGTTCTGCCTCTTTCAGGCTGTTCTGTATTTGCTTAGGATAGGTATAAATGGCCACACTGAGCTCAAAGTGGAGGTGGACTCTGTGTATATAATCACTAATACCTATTGTTACTTTTGAATCAAAGATGTAGAAAGCTTCTGCAAAAATCTGGGGAAAAAATTGCCTTTCTAGGCTTGCCTCTGCCTGCTTCTCCATACAATTGGCCGGATATTGCTCTGTTTGAACAGAATCTGTTTCAATTCATATAAAATATTGAGTAATTTATTTTACCATGCATACTTCGCAGTTTCTTGTAGCTGAGCATATGTCATCATAGTGCATCACCTGCTTATGAATGAGCTGTATATCTCAGTTTGGTGACTGAAAGAAGTGGAAGGATGTGCTCCCTAGGTTCTTCCTGTGGGAAGGGAAACCAAATAAATTCTCTTCATTTCTACATCTGTGGGAGAGGACAAGAGAAGTGATAATCAAATGTGGTTAAAGGGTAAAGAAAGAAGAATGATTAAAAATATAGAAGTGGGAATAGATTAAAATAAATAGATTAAGATGCAAGACAATATAGACCATGCAAGGAGATATATATATATACTGTGTAAAGTGTAACAAGACGCTCCACAGTGTGATTCTGGCTACTGAAGTAGTGTAGTACCCCTGAAATTGAGGCATATAAGAACCTTGTTAAAAGTTCACTCCCAAAACATCATCACAGTTCTGCTTAACATTGGATTCAAATCTCTAGCAGTCGCCTCCCAACGCAGCAGCTCACAGCAGGCAAGGTTTCATTTGCAAATGTCATCATCACTGCTGGCAGCCTTAGTGACCACAGAGAAGCCAAGGATTTGTTGATGTAGTGTTAATTTAAATGGAACAAATTGGCCTAAAGAGTCAAAGAATTAGCATGACCCTGTCACTGTGTGCTTAAACAAGGCTCAGGGGTTTGAGCACAGGCTTCATCTGTGTCTCATGGCAAAAAGAACCAATAAAAATCTTTTAACTTTCATCAAAAAATCCAGACAACCCTTGCATGCTGTCAGCCACAGATAGAGATCAACATGGTACCAAAACAAGGTAATCTGTCGCACTGTTTGAACAGGAAGATCATGCTCTGGAGCAAAAGAAGCAAGGCAAAGAACAAAAATAGAAAATAAAACCTTCTTGCACCTGTAAGGGCAGACAGAAAATGTCATAGGTCTGTACACCTAGCTCTGTAATCCTCCACTTTTCCTGACCCACCTCCAATCGTTCCATTCTTGGCTGCTACGGGAGAAAAAGGAGCTTCTCCAGATCTGCAAGGGTTAAAGCCTTTAAAGCTCAAGGAGTGTTTTCCTGCTATTCTGACTTTGCGGGGAGAGGACCTATTTAAAATGTAAAGTTGATTCCACATACATAAATAAGTCAGAGAAGTTTACTGGAACTTAGAAAGCGGAAATCTAACCTGACTCTATCTCCCCATGCAATCGGCGCCCATTCCCATGCAAAGGCAGCAGGAGCTCTCACGAGTGTATCAGTAAGTGTTCCCTGCAAGCCATTGTTCTGGAAGTGGGGAGAGGAAGGCTGCTCTCCAAGTAGGAATGGTAGAAATGCAGCAATGCAAACAAACACTGGTAAGCAAACAACATACCTACTTGAGCTCTGCAGTGGATTTAAACGATAAAATTGGAAAGACAACAGTCTGCACGCTCGCTGGGCTTTCACTCACCACCTGGCAGATTTTGGGAGAGAGCAGTGAAGCATCTCCTGGAGCTTCTGGGACCATGCCAGACTTCAGAATACTGGAGCTAGATCTCTATATTTTCTGTCCTTGTGTCCTTTCAGAGATGGCACGAGGTCAGAAGAGTAGAGCCAGGACTCAGTTACTCAGCAGAGCATTGAGAGGAGCCCAAGTGCCTCAGACACAATGGTGGCACTTGCTGAATGTGTGCACTCCCTGAATCCAACTTGCATCAGAATCAGAGCAGGCAAACAGGATGGGAATGGGCACTGTACAGCTGAGACAGAAAAATAAGGCCTAATTGTTTGAAGACCTTTATGACCTAGATGCACTGTTCATTACACAGAAACGTTCTGCCTGTGTAGCTTTTCCTTGATAGATAGTACTTGATACCATTTTATTATTATTATTATTCATTCTCTGCTGCTGTGTAATACTAGACTGAGCTGTCAGGAGCTACTTTATTGCCCCTGAGTTGCTACTTTTTGGTAGTGGATGAGCTGACTCCCATGTTAGAAAATAGCTTTCATCTTCCCAAACTGTTTACTGTAAACAAGACTTTTCCTGCACGTATGTAATGTTGTTTAATTGAGGTAAATTGCTCTCTAATTGTGCAGATCATGCACAAGAAATAAAAGTACCAATATTGTCAGATGGAATTTTTAAGGGTTGTGTTTTGTAGATTTTTTTTTCCTTTTGCTGTGAACAAAACATATTTATACACTGATGAGTTTTTAATTAGGCACAGTTCCCATTAGCTCAGATTAGGAGCTGGATTACGTTTCCTGCATCTTTGAAACGCTATATGATGATGAAAAGGATAAGTGAAAAGGAAGAATTAACACAAAAAAGTTTCACAGCATTTAGAGATATGCTAAACGACATCTGAATGCAGATAACTGCCTTCCCTCCACCCCTGCTGATGCGTCTGGGTTTATCAGCAGGAAATGAGTGTGTTTATGTATTGGGAGGTATTTGTTTTAAATATTTATAGAGTGCAAAGTCCTTATGCATTTACAGGCAGCTTTGCAAATTCATCACAAAGTTTTTTTACACAGACCTATTTTGGTGATATCTTTTTTTGGCATAATGCAGAAGGATTCTGTGCTCAGCCTCTGAATTAACCTAATGGCACTGCCTGGATTAAGTTGAGTATGAGAGGCAATGACACGTTTCGAAAGAAATAGTCAGTACCTGGAACTCAGGAAAATCTGAATGTGAAGCAACGAGGGTGGAATTACAACACTGATATTCCTGACATTTCATACTTCGTTTTACCTCACCCACGCTTGCACAAACAAGTATAGACAAACACGATTGCTCTGACCCTGAGTGTAGCAAAGTAGCTAGTAACTACAAGACTGATGATAAGGCACTGAGAAGAATCAATCTCCTGCAAACAATCATAAAATGTAGGTATTTTTTGCCTTGCTTCTCTCCATCTTCTGCCCCAGATATGTTTGCCTTATTTATCCTAATAAAGCTGCATGGCGCAGGGAGTTATAGATGCTTAAAGATAAGCATAAATCAGCATTTTGGGATACAAGTTAGGTATTCTGGATCATGTCCTTTATATCAAGGGCAGCCTGTTTCTTCATCCTTTGGTTAGTTTTTTGGAGGTGTAGGAAGGGGAGTCCATGCAGTTTTCTTCCCCTTAATCTAAGCAAGTGTATGTGATGGAACACAACCCATGAATTTTCTTTTCCTTTGTGTCTCTAAGGAGAAACAAGAGGGAAAGATAGTGCGTATTCTTTGTTGCCATATGTCTTAGTGAGGTATGTGCTCCCAGAGCCTCTGCTACTCTTCACCTCTAAAGCAACAAAAGAGACAAAAAATTGTTTCTCTCTTTGTGGAACAAAGGCATTAATACTTTTTACCATTTGGCATTTCAGCATTCATGATACTTGGGATGCAGAACTCTAAAATGCTCACAGATCTCCTTGTACAACACCTTTGCCACAGGCGTTCTAACTAAAGGTACAAAATCTGTCTGGACAGGCTATGCTCTGTGCCCACAGTCGATGAACAGACTGGGTGTTTCAGCTGCCAGGTCTCCAGTCCCATCTGTTCAGAAGCTGCTTATGTGGGTTAGACGCTGGTCAGACCCTTGCCCCTACGCCAGAAAGGCTGCGTACGAAATGCTTGACAGATCAGCTTGATACCAGACTTGCGTTAAACAGCGAGATGTGTACGAGTTGGGATGACTTATAACCAACACAGATTGTAAGACTTCATTAATTAGAAGCTCTATTAATTAGAGAGCTTTTTCTAAAGTCACAGGGCTCTATATGCACGTTATTTTTAACTTCAATTTTTAACGGGATAAAAATTTAAGCAAAAAGAAGAGTATAATTAGTCATGTTTCTGTACAGCATGCCTTCATACACTGTCACACCTGTTGACATTTAAGTTCCAAAACCTCTTTTTTAAACAAGACAATAGCCAAATAGCAGATGACGGGAGGGCATGCAGATCGTAAGGCTTGTAGATGCCAAAAAGACAGATTGTATGCAGCAGGCATCCTGGAAAAAAAATGTTTGGCAAGCCACTTGATCTCTCTAAGTTTGTCACAGTGAAGAACTGCTTACAGGCAGCCCCACTGCATTCACTGACACCTGCAAATAAACTACAAAAGGAGTTAATCAGATGAGACATATTTTGGAGCCTGCCAGTCAAAAAATAGTAATAACTGAGGCCAACCTCAGAGTGCCTAATGCCCCCATAAAAAGACAAAAGACAACACAAAATATTACTTCCCTGCTAAGTTTATTGCAATATCACCTACAGATCCCACCTGAGACCATAGAAACGAGGCTGGTGGTGTACAGCCACAGAAGACTGACCTGATTTGGGTATGTAATATGTAACCTCTTTCTCTAGCACAGGGCAGGGAGTAAAACACTATATCAAACACAGGGCTGGCTATTTGGACCATTGCACCCAGCCTGCTCTCTGTTTGCATGGCAGCTTGTCTTTGTGCTGTATCTACTCCTAAGTAAAAGTTTGGGGGTGACCGTGCAAATGTCAGCGGTACCTCCAGATCATCTCTCATACAAGCAGAAGACAGCAGAGCAGCATGTCTTAGTCAAGGGAGACAGATACTTTAATGGCTCTGAAAGGAGTTCAGTAATTGTTTATTTTGCTATCTGACTCACTGTGTTTACCTTTATCTATTGCAGTACAATGAGAAAGAGGGATCTGTAATAACTATGTGTTCACCCTCAGGACAGAGACCTGGAGGTAATCCTGAACTTCAGTGTTATCTGCTGGGTTCACAGAAGGTTTGGGAGTAAATAGGAGAGATCAGGTTTGCCCCTTTTGCCACCAGGCTTTGTTTTTAAAATGTCAATTTCAGCAAAGTTTCCTCATACAAAGATTGCTGAGAGTCACCATGAACCTCTCTAATGATGGTAGGGTTACAGGTGCCTTTTGTTTGAGAAAGTAACTGTGTTCCTTTCTGCAGCCAGATAATAAAAACAATTTGGGGAAATAATAACTCTCATCTGTGGGAAACCCCGGGACTTCTGCTGAGAAATTATTCCAAAACAAACCTCGAAGCAGTATTGAAGAAGAAAAAATGAGAATGTTTGAAGGCTTAAGTCACTACTTATTGTTTTTATTTTTTCTTCTTCCAGTCTTTTTCTTCTGTAACCAAATATCCTCCCTGCACAATATATCTTGTTTTAGTCATGTATGTAAACAGTTTTCCCCTTGAAAAGAAACCTCTTGAGTACAAACAGCACAGAGCATGGCAGGAAATGCAGCAACTGGTGGTCTCAGTATCATGGGGAAAAAAAAGTCAGTTTTGTCATTTCTGACTTATTGGGCAATTACAAAATTACTTCCAGACATCAGCTGAGATCATCCTCTTCAGCCCTCTGAAACTTTGATTCACTTATGTTGTAAAATAAATAAATAAATAAATAAATAAATACAAATAAGCAAACAGTAACAGAGTGCACAACCCTTAATCTGTTGCTTCATTAATGCAAGATGTAAATGCTTCTCTTAATCTTTCTGAGCCCTAGGAGTACAGGGTGGTGTATCATGATGACAAGGCAGGGTTACTGAAGGGACACTCTATACACCCTTTTTAACTCACATACATTCAGTGCCACTGAACAAAAAGCTTTAATTTATCTCATATGCAAAGCTCTGAATGTATTGCTTGCTTAATCATGTTGATGCAGACAATGTGATTACTCAGAGCTGAAAATTCTTTCACCTATGGCTCAACTTCAGGTCACATTAGAAGCAGAAGTCAGAGGCTGGTTCCAAAATGCTGCATGGCATGAAACTTCTGTTGACAGCTGGGCTGGGCATAGAACAGGGAGACTTAAAGTGATCTGAGTTCCTGCTGATGCTGTTGGGAATATGAGCAGCAAGGAAGTCCTGGCTGTCCCCAAGGCCACCAGCTTGAGGTCTTTGTTGATGCCACTTGAGAGTGTGGAGAGCAGGCACTCAGCAGCTTCTGCAGTGCAGATCTGCTGACAGCATAGGTGCTTCCCAGGTAGGTGCTGGCAGAGAGGAGTCAGCTCGGCATCTTTGGACATCTGCTATTTTAGCTGGATAGCTGGGAAGGTCATCACGTGTGGTTAACGGGTGAAACTGCGCTGAAGGTTTGGGCTCCAGATGCACACGTGAATTGCCCTGAACTTAATGCAGCTGCATATGCACACAGCCAAGCAGGACATTCATAACGCTGTGATGTATAAGCACTTATCTTACTTACTTTAAGTGCTGAGCAAGCCAGCAAGGCCTCCAGGGAAGCAAGATTAGCAGGCAGCTTGTTGCTGCACCCTCATACTGTGAATCCTTTCCACCAAAGGGACAGGATGGTTAATTTCTGTGCAAAAGTCATATCCAGATCTGGAAGCAGGATATGTATCCTGGGCAGGCTACATTCAGCTATAATTGTAAATATTTTGGAACTTGGTTGCATTTTTATTCAGTTCATGGCAGTCTTGTACTTCAGCTATTGCACTGCCCTGATGATACAAAAGAAAAAATGTAATTATGCAATGCTTAATGCATGTTGTGATTACATGACCTGTTGCATTCCATATAAAATAATTGTATTAGAATAGTGTTTTGTCCTTCCTCTTTCCCCTAGGCAAATTCAGTATATTTCCCAACTGAGTAAGATAATCATTACAACAATAATTTCTAGATCATCTGAGACACTGTTACATCCATGCCATAGGAAAAAGGAAAATCACAGACAATATTTTTGCAATTGCTACAGAGCTTTTCCCCAGTTTTCTGCATTCTAGACCCATGAAGAAGTATGGGACTCCTGAAGCTGAGTTCAACCACACTAATCTCAGTGTTGCTCTGCATGGATATAGGACCTAATCACAGATTTCCACATGTCCATATGTCCTTAAAAACTGTCTTCATAAGCGGCACAACTACAGTGCAAATCTCTGTAGCCCTTTACATTACACCATTGCCATAAGAGGTCTGAGTTGCAAGGGAATACAGCAAGGAAACCATTTCTGCTTAAAGAAATTCAAGTCTAGTTCCTGTGCCAAAAATTTCTAACAATTTTACTCTCCTTTTGTTAACCTAGAAAGATCTTAGAATCACTGAATGTTTTTATAGTTGGTGCTGAAGTTGCTCCAACGTCTGAGATCAAAACTTTAATTTACATTCTAAGTTAGACATTTCTATGGACTGCTTTCATAATACACATCTCTCATTAACTATATGAGTGAGAGATAAAGTCCTTTCCTTTGATCTATTTAATTTTACATTTTAATTTTATATATGTCACTGCCTTAAAATTAAATTAAGAAATAAGAGCTCAGATGATTATTACTGGCAAAATGTTAATCTTTGAGCCAAAGATGTGAGGCAAGACACTGCAGTCAGTATCTTGCAACTCACTTTCAGAAGTTCTGAAAACAAAGGTAACTTCTCCATGTACTTCCCACGTATGCAGCTTGCCTGCACCCTGATTAAACTGATGAGCTAACTCAGCATGACTTGCAGAGGTGCTGCTGTGACATAAAAGTTTGAATTAACAAGTATGATCCAATAATGGTGAATCATTTCTAGGCCTCACATGTTGAAAAGCTGCATTTACAGGGATGATTTAAAAAAAATGATACTGCCAACAAGTTGAAAGGCAGCTCAAATCCCAGTTCACGTCTGCTGTGTCTGCAATTCAGCATGCAACACACTAGTGTATGCAGACCTCATTCTACAGCTTAGGCCCAGTCGTGGCTGAGTTGAATTAAGTTGTAATAAGCTCAGAAATAGGGACTGTAGTGTTTTGGAAGAAAAAGCATATCTTTTTAATGTTATAAGTTCAGTGTATGCAAATTTATGATTTTGGAGAAGCAGAATTTAAGCTGGTGCCAAGATAAAGGTCTCTGTTGAAGCTCTAGACTCAGCCTTTCAGTTGTAGTAAGAGCTGCTCAAGGTGGGATGGAAGAGAGGCCATGAATATTAACAAGGCCTCTACAATTCGGCATATGCAAAAAAAGAGGACAACATTTTCCCTTTCTTGCCAGGTGTTTTACTGCTGTGTGGAATTACAAGCAATAAGGTATCCAAACATCTTTGGGATAAATTGTCTCCTTTTCCTTCATAATATACTGAGTTGCTTTCAGAAAGTCATGAAATACATATTTGTGTGAAAGCCCAGGTCTCTATTACAAGACTTGCATATAAATAGTAATCCAGCAGAGTTTTAAAGGGATATTTAAAAATGCATACAGAATTGGATTAATGAAACTCACTGGATTTGTATTTAGTCCAGTGTTCCGATTTCTGGTTTTGAAGATGAAAAGTTTTGTTTTATGCTTAACTATTGAAAGGTAGTACTTCACATGTTTTACAGTAGTTAAAAGATCTACTTTCTTTATGGAGCAGTGGATTATATCCCTTTATTTCTAGAATAGATTTATCTTTACTATTTCCATTGAATTGTTTCCAGGAAAAGCACATAGGTTTTTCCTCTTTTTTCCATTCCTTCTTCATCTCTTTCTTCTTTTATTTCCTTTGGTTCTAGACTTTGACTTCAGATTCTTTTCACAGAACAAGTAAAGCTGAGAAGGTCTGGCATTCTATTTTGAGTACCATTAAAATGTGTATAAATGTAGTACTCTGCAAACTGTGACAGTAATGGCAGTCCAAATTCACAAGTGTTGCTGTTTTGCACTGCAGTCCCAGCTTCCTTGCAATTAAAATGCACAGTATGTAATGTTGGGTGACATACTCTAAATATTTCCATGTGTTTCTGTTTCTTAGAATTCTAACATGGTTCCCCTCCCTTATAACTGCTAGGTTAGGGATTATTACAGTTATTAGCATAGTTTCTGGAAGCATTATGCCAAAATGTATCACAAATTCAATTCTGTTTAATGTAGGCCATAATCTCAAAAGATATTTAGATGCTGAACTTTCAGGATCTCGGCCCTAGGCACACTGCAGGATGTACACACATGAATAGTAATAGCATTAGTCACATTTCTGAAGTGCCTGGTGGGATAGATACAGGATCAGGAGCTATTGCTGCTCCAATTAATGAAAGCATTTATCAAGACTGTGGTTGTAAACTAAGAGGAATGATGAACCCTCTAATTGCCTTGTTTGGGATATGGTCTGCAGATGTCCTAAAGTTTCCAATAAGAATAGTTAAAAAGACAAATTTGCCTTTAATGCTTAAAGTTCCTCGATTCTCACTTGTTTTGGCTCTCCAGATGACCTGACCCTCAGTAACAAGTCTGAGCTGACAGCTGAAGGCTTTCAGACTCTCTGTAATTTTTATTGGATGATTATTAGAGATAGAAAACTGACAGCCTGGGGTTTCTCCTAATTTAACTCCTCAGAGCAGGTAAACAAAAACAGACCTGCAAACTTTCCAACTTCTCTGCCCTAATTAACCAGAAATCAGACCAGACACTAAGTCCTAAAGAGGCTGCCCCGGCCTCAGCATCAGCCTTAATGTCTGGTCTGACAATAATTCATTTGGCAGAAGAAATCTTAAGTGTGTTTTTTATGTATTTACAGTCTAATCTATTTGCTGTGGCAACAGTGATTAACTTGCACATTATCTACTACTTGTCTACTTCTGCAGTTAAAAATCTGCACAACAAATTTCCTTGTTGTTTATTTGGAGTAGCATCCAGTGCTGCTAATTAGAATTAGATTTTAATTGCCATTCCTAACATGTTCTTGAGACACGGGCTAACTTATCCCTCCTTCAGGCAATGAGATCAACTTCCAACCTTTCTGTGTTTTCAAGGGATAAATGAGTTCAATTTAAATGTCTGGCTAAGACACATCCAGACTAAGCATGACCTGAAGAACCCAGAAGCACAAAACCTTGTGGCTTCAGACCAAAAATGTTAATCCCCAGGTTCCCAAATTTTGACATTGTTAATCCTCTTTGTGTCATGCCTACTGGCACTTTGCAGCAGACAACAGGTACTTCTGTCCCTTGGCTTTTTCTAGAGGCAACTCACAACGTTGGTTGAAACTGTAGCAAGCATTTCTGAGTGAGCTCCTCTCTAATAGAAATTGCACTTGCCCCAGAGATATTTCCTATGGGCTCATCAGATCTTACTCTGTAATCTATAAGAAAATAAATTGCCTCAGTTTTTGCTGCTTGCTGGGATTTGCACAACTGGGTGGTTTCCTTTGCCATCAACTGGCACTGGTTTCTGCACTGGGCTGGATTAGGCTACCAGCAGTCCCCTAAGTCAGTGTTTCTCAGTCTGCGGCAGCTGCCATCTACAAATGGTTTAGGTACTCACAGTAAACTTGTCTGTCACTAAACTGGGTTACAAACATTTAAGCAAGGTTTCTAGAAATCCCACCATCCAGGCTGAACCACACTTTACAAATATTTTTGCAGTAAGTTTTGGATGGCTCTTTTGCTTTTGTTTTTTTCCTAATGTCTGTATTAGGGTAAATGGCTCATTTTTCAGTTCCCTGGAGGATTCCCCTTGAATGTGTGCTCTGTTTGCAGAATCCATTAGCCAAACCAGCCCGTGCTCCAGGAGGAGCCTCAGAGTGCACAACCAACAGAATTACCATCAATAAAATGAATATGGAATTCCTTAAGCCTGTGAACACTTGCTTTCCTGCCAGAGGTACACAGTAGTTCATGAGTACTAGCAGGAGATTCTGGATGTAAAAGAACATTTGTGTCAGTAGCAGATGTAATTAAAGGAGTCACTCTCTGGTTTAATGTTCACCTTTAGCACTGATTTTATCGGGGTTAAACGTGGAAGGACATAAATACTGTATGTGGGGAAAACAGCATCTCTATTTGCAGACCAGTTGAATTAAAAACCACAGGGAATTAGGTGGTCCAGATGAAAAGTGTTACAGTGAGAGGTGAAAACCACACTGAGCATTGTGGCCCTGGGTTTGAAGAAACACACCCACCCACAGTGATTTGCAGCAACGGCTGTGTAGTTGCACGGCCAATCTGCTAATGAACACACAATCTTTAGTAGCTATAAAAGGTACTGTAACACTTCAGTAGCTGTGAAAGGAGTTAGCTCACAGAGGGGTATTTGCTGAAGTTCTCAGGAAAGCAGTAGCAGACAAAGCTAAGAGAAGGCTTCTCGTGCTTTTTGTGGATTTTAGGCAACTCTAGACAATTAGTTCTATTCTTTGTTATTTCCCCTTCGAGTTTCTTTCTGTTTATTTCTTAATACCAATCAATTTCACCTGATATTAATTCTTCATAGGAAACAGGAAATAAAGGACAGCTCAGCTTCTAGTTAGGCCACCAGCTGTGTCTATTTATCAGTGCTTCCAAATAAATCCACTAGATGCAGTGATCTAAAAATGTCCTTTTCTTCCTGTCATAATCCCCAGGCTGACACAGGTTTCTTAAATATGCCACTCATCAGCAGAGACTAACTGTGACACCAATCCAATACCCAAGCAAACTCCATTACCTCTGGCCTTGCAGCTTTCTACAGCACTGCAAGTATTAGGGATCTCCATGGCTTGTAATTTTTTTCTATAATTTTGGCCAAAACCACAACATAAATCATCTCCTGTTCTCAAAAATTTCTATTTGGTTACATTTGGATGTCTCTAAAAATTTTACTCTCCAAAATTCCTGACTGAGAGTGAGGCAGAGCTGAATGGAAAACTGACGATACTCCTTTATCTGGGAGCAGGGAGTTGCAGTATAATGATCATGTGCAAAACTCTGTTGTTAAATCTGGACTAGGTCTGAGCCGGATCCTGCTCCAAGGCACTACACATTGTTTAGTACTTTTCCACAGCACAAAGTTTTACTGGTGGTTTGGAGAAGAACAAATGATTAATGCTGAAGTTGTGGTAAGGAATAAACAGATCTTACTCATACATTATGGAATTGTTGATGTGTGTACTGATTCTGGGAAAACCAGCTAGGAGTATAAACACGGTATTGAATGTAGACTTGCCTCTTCATCCTAAAACCCCTATCACTGGTAATCTTAATTCTCTTGTAAACATTAAGGACACATGGCACTCCTAGGGCAGAAGAATGTCCTTAAAAGGGTAACAAAAGGTCTGGACACATACCAAAATGGGGTAAAACTACACAGTGTCTCCTTTGCACGCTCTGAACTCTTTTTTTTAGAGTTCTACCATGCACAAAGATCTGGCTAGCTAGAGAATGTCACAGAATTACTTTTGACCCCATATTCAAAGGTAACCCAGCTTGCAGTACATACTGCTATGCAAAACAGTGCTGTCCTGGCATCACTGTGAGAATTATTTTCCTTGCAGAGAAAGATCAAAGGCATGTGTAGAATAAAAGTAAATTTAAATGAAAAATAAATTCCTTTTGGGTAAGGAAAAAAACCAAACCAAAACCAAAACCAAGCAAAAAAAGAAAGAACCCCCCACCCCCAAAGAAAACAAAAGAAAAACAACTAAAAAAAAAAAAAAAGAGCAAAGAAACAAACAAAAACCCCCAAACAAACAAACAAACAACAACAAAAAAGGAGAAAAAATGGTTAAAGATATGTGAGCTACTTTGTTCTGTGCTCCTGGAGGGATTTTGGGACTTTGAAAATCTCTGAAATGTTAGGGGTGTGGGGAGGAACAAGAATCACAAAATATTTTCTTGACTTGTGACTGTGAATCTTGTCCTAGTTACGATCACATCATTTATCTGAGCCTTCTAAGAAACACGATCTTGCTGCTTATATATTATGTCCTGTTACTTTTGCAGTGTTCCGTCCCCTGCAGTCCTCCCACATGCTCATCCTTGTAAATTGTGATCGCTTCTCCGTTTTTCTTCTCACCAAATCTTCCTTATCTGTTAAAAATTAAAAGGATAACAAGTCTGCCAGCAGCCTCCATACTGCTACTCTTTCTTGGTTCTAGTTTAGGCCTTCCTCTCCCAGGACACATTTGAGAACATGTAGAGCAGGCAGAAAGCATCAGAGGGCTCCAGTCATTAATGAAGTTACTGCCACGCCTGTGAATGTTGAGACTGTCTGGTAATGTGCTGTCTTGTCCCCCTCCTGTGTGTCCTCTCTTGTCCTTTCTTCCAGCCTATGTCTTCTATCTTGGCCACTTTATCATTAAAAGTTGCTTTTCAAAGGGATCATTAAGTGAGTGGGTATCGGTACTTGGAACAATTTAACTCCAGAGAAATCAATGAGTCCCCAGGCACATCTGCTTGGTCTAATGCTGTAAAAATCCAGTTCTTCCTTTTTTTTACTTCCTGTGGTCTGGAGAAGGAGGAGCTTTTAGGGATGTTAATCTTGCAGATAACATGATTGCTGGTACTGATTGTTGGGACCAAGAAAACAGAGTCTACCATATCCTCTTTTTCAGTGGTAAATTTTTGTTCCACATTTTAGAACTGGTTTTAATAATCTCAAGACTAAATAATGGCTAATGTGTTAGTTATGGAGGTAAAGTATCACTTCTCATCTTAGAGTTTATGTTACTTAGAGAGAAAGGAAAATTCTTGGCCATTATCAAGCCAGTATTGTAATCTGTATCTTATCATACTCTTGAAGGGAGTCTGTGTATAGTTCCAGAAAAAAAAAAAAAAGAAAAGAAAGAAAAAAGAGAACCCCCCTGCAACATTCTATTGAGAATAGTGCAGAATATTAAGTTTTTATTAATAGATTACCATCAACTAATTTGTGAATGCACATGGAATGAAATGAACTATGAAACTCTGTTCAAAATACTTTAATCATCCTTGAACACAGAACAACTGAGACACCTAATAAAAGAAAGCATTGTGTAGGGCCACAGCCACAGGCCCTTGTATTTGATATTACTTTTCCAAATGTTACTCATAAGAGAAACAATGAATAAAAATGTAGGTCTCAAATTGAAGTGGTAATAAACCAGACAGCTGCAGATAACCTGCAATGCTCTCTGACCAAAATAAGGCTCTTGTTATTATCTTTACAGTAGTAGAGTCCTACTGGTGAAAGAGCACAAAGTTTTTCACATAGAGGACTTATTCCAAAAGGGCCTGAGCTGGTTTCTGTAAATCTCTGCAGACCTTCATTTGACATAAGAGCAGACACAGAATAGCTGCATCTACTTAGGACAAAACTTAAACTATTTTTTTCACTGTGTTACAGGAAATACACATTATCCTGGTTAGACTTTGGAAGCAAGGGGAGTCTTCTCTTTATTTTTCATGATTTGCTTGATGTTATCTGTGTTGTTCATGAGGAAGTTCACAGCTGAATTCCTAGTAATGTCTTCAGACAAAGAAATCTTAAGGCTGTCAATTTAAATTACTGCAGTAATGTAAATCCAAGTTACTTTCTAACACTGAATTGTGTGTGCTTTAGGGAGCTGAAAGCCATACTTACAACAGGATCACATGTTATCATTGTGGGTGATTTTATTTTCATAAACTTTTCATCTTCAGCTGTGAGACTGAACATTTTTACTATTCCATAATTTTTCAACCTCTGTACAGAGAGATGAAACGGAATATTTCTATGAAAACAAACTAATTATTGCTAAACAGTCAAGAATGTTGTTAATTATGTGACTTAAACAAATCATGCCGTTGTGAAACATTAAGGTCTTTTATAAGATGATACTGATAACTACAAGTATTATAACTGCCTTTGGAAAAGAACATTAGAATAAACATTCTGGAAATGATATAGTTTCTTTTCTACAGCTTGACATAGAACTTTTTCAGTCCTTCATCTCTGAATTCATAAGCCTTAAATGCACACACAGCTTGAAGCACTTCACAAAACAGAATAAATGAGGAGAATACATCTCCTCATTTGAATCAATAAAGCTACTTCAGTTAACAAAGACTTCATTCTTGTTGGAGCAATCAAAATTATATAATGTTTGCTTTGATTACTGGACTGGGATAACTTTTCCCTGTACATTTGAGCTCTGATTGCACTGCCACTAAGAGGCCGGGTGAAAAAAAAAAACCTGAAAACACACAACTGGGCTTCCATTACAGTCAACTGCAACAGATTTCCTCCTACTGTCACACTCTGCTCAGAAATTTGAGGGTTTCCCTATAAAAACTTCTTTCTGTTGGCTAAAAAAAAGATTATTGGGTTACATATTGGCAGGAGTAAACGCATTCATGCGTTCTGGGAAGGTACAGTAGAGCAGCTAGTAGGAAGAGTTGCATTTCAAACCCACTGTACAACAGAGTAGTTTGTCAGGATTCAAAATGTAAGAGAAAAAAAACAAAAACCAACAACCAAAACCCAACCATACAGACAAAGTGAGACTGTTTTTGTTCTACCTGGTTTTCCTCACAAATTAGACATTAATGGGAGGCTAGGGACATTGCCACGTATTCAAACTCCCATAGTTTGCTGCATGTGATCAGTTTTCACGAAATAGTTCATGGATGAAGCTGCAAATATATTGAACTATAAAGCAAATCTGTAACAATTAACATTGTGCTAATTTTTAATCTATAAGAGAAATGAATGCTATACAGGTGTGTATGTAAGTTGATGTGATTGTAGAGCACCAAAATACTATGTTAACAGTCAATTTTCTTGGTAAATGGATTTCTTCATAGAACCTGAATCTTCTTAAATTTATTTTGCTTGAATTTCTTTCTGTGAGCTATCATTTTCCTCCCCTAAGAAGTGATTTAACAAATACTGTAATTATAATTTTTTATAATGTTGCTTTCTGCACAGTGTATCAGGGAAGAAAATCCATAAAATAACACATGTTGTAAGAGCAATGGAGAATATACACCTACAGAGAGAATTTGAAACAAAAATCCTAAAAGCAATTATGTTATTTTCTCATGGTACCTAGGGCAGGGAATAAACACAGAGGCAGAGGTGGGCACTGAGGTAGTATTGAGACATCAGAGGGAGGGTTCTTGTGACACTTGTAAAGAAATTTGGAGGCACTGTACCCTGAATGGGACAATTAGAAATTAGTACTTCGTAAAGAAAAGAGAAACTCATGTCAGTTGGAATCACATGATCCTGGGGCAGAGACTGACACTCCTCAGTCACATTAATACTCAACTCAGAGGTAAATATGTAGTTACAACGCCGCAACAGTAAATACCGAGTGCACAGGGAGAGAAGAATATAACGCTGTTGTGCAACAGACAGAAATATTTCAAGTTATTCACGTCCTTCACCTCAGCCGAAGGAAGAAACCGAGGAAACCTGGTGTAGAACGATGCACTGTCAGAGAGGGGGCAAACAGAGGTTTGTTCCCAGATAAAATGCTTAGATAATGAGAAGCCATGGGACTCTGATACGTTCCTAAAACATTCATGACTCATCGATCTGTTGCGGAGACGGAACGAGAGCGGCGAGCCGGGCCGGAGTCGGCGTCTCACATCTCCCTCTGCTGGGAGGCACCGCAATCGCTCAGCAGCATCGGGGCTGCCCTCAAGGAACAGCCCGGGCAGCGCTCGCTTCAGGTCCCAGCAAATACGAATTGACAGTAGGTCTCACCCCTGGTATTTTTTGCAGTGATTTTTCAGGCAGATAGAGACTGAAATTATTAAGCTTCTTTTCTTTTTTTTCTTTCTTCTTCTTCTTTTTTTTTTTTTTTGGTTACAGAATATTTGTAGGTGGGAAGTGTTTCAATATTGTATCATGCAATTGGAATAAGGAAAGTAGTAGTTTGAATACTGAGCTTCAAATGCTCGTGATGAATTGTTCGTGAATGAGCTACAGCTCAGGAACTGCTCAGAGAAAATATTCACCAAAAATTTGAAAAGAGAATAAGTGAATAAGAAAATGGTGATCTGTTTACAGACAACTCGAAAGAAAAAGCTCTTTGACTGCATTATTTGGTGGTAGCTGGGGGACACAGATTTCAAAAATGGGCAAGGAGCCTAAGTCCCACTAGCATTCAAAAATATGATGTCCCTGAAAAGTGAAACTTAAACATCTTTGAATTTTTTACCTTTATTCCGTAGGCATACAAGTCCCCAGCTCCAGCAGTATCCTCTTGCACAAATGACAACAGGATGTTATGTGCAGTAGGATACAACAGGATGATATGCACAGTATCCAGCACATGTTTAGGGACAGAATTTGGCCCTACCTTTAGTACAATTACTTTAGTTCAAGAAGGTCCTTTTCAGATATTATGAAAAGTCAAGCTGTTCAAAAGAATGGTGAGGACAACAAAGTTACTAATTGCCTTAAATTTATTAAACAAATGGGAGCTGCACACCTCAAAAGGTATCAGGAGCAGGATATCATATGTCCCAGGTGATTCAGCAGAGCTCTGTAGTGATTGTTGCTATGACGTAAAACACTTTTTAAGCTGTTTAAATGGGCACTATCAACATATATGCTGACCCATGGACTTGCTAATAAAATGCCAAAGACTGAAAATTTAGCAGACTACTATAGTGCATAAGTAAGGATGTACTTTGGAAAATCTGGTTCCATAAATAAGCAGACAAAGTAGTGATTTTGGAAGATGAAACACAGTAAGTTGTTTTATTAAATTTCAGTAGATATGAAAGAAATTTTCCTTGGACCACAGATAGTCATTCCTAGCCTGAAAAAAAAACACTCAGAAATTTTTACTGGAAATGAAGCTGTGTTGCTCTTGAAATGTAAGATATCTGAACAGTAGTTTCATTTGCTGATCCCCAGTATCATACACAGCAACCACAGAGGAGGTAATTGCCTATCTAAACTGTGAGAGCAAACTGCAGTACTTGATAGCTTGGGGCAGGCATATCAGAATTGAGAGCTTTGTCACACACCTGCTTTTTGGATTGCGTTGTGCTGGGCTCTGTCATAAAATAAGAGCAGCATGGCAGAGCCTGGGGGAATGGCACAGCCAAAAGCAGGTGTGTGTGCCACATGCTCCCCAGAACTGCCAACAGCTCATGCAGGACCATGCAAAATACAGCCCTCTCTCAGACATGCCGTGCTGTGTCAGGGTGTCAGAGTAGCTGAGAGCATCTTGACTATCGTGATCACCTGGTGGGTAGCCTGAAACTTCTTCCCTTACTGACATTTGTGTGGATGATCAGTCCTCGGGGCAGTTGGCCAGAGGTGACAGTACCTGCCAAGGAACACAATGCTCAGTGAGAAGATGGGTTAATGAATTACTTGTAATTACCAATGCAGAAGAGATTCTCCCTGTTCAAACCAGCATTGGTGAAGTCCCATGTAACTCAGGGGACCTGAGTATCTCAGCTCCAAAGTCATCAATCTAATTTTGAAACTCCTTGCAATGAGGATTGGGACTCTTGAACCATTGGAAACCAGTCTGAAACAGCTTGGAACTGATTTGATCCAGCTCAGTCAGGTTTGAAACTATTGGAATAGTTTAATCTGATTTGAACTGATTAGCATCGGTTTGAAGTGGTTGCAACTGGTTTGATCCAGTTGAACCAGCTGGATCCATTTTGAACTGGTTTGTACCACTTGGAACCCGTTTTGACTAGTTTTGTCCAAAGGATCTGGTTTGATACAATATTTCCTGTAGAGGAATAGGTTAAGAAACTGTTTTATCCCTTTGAGCCTTAGCTACTCCTATAAACTCTCTATAATCAACTACCATTTTGTAGTGGTAATTTTGGAATGAAATAAATTCTGGGATAACAATGAAGGTTGTGACTCTTAGGAACCATGACATTAGAACACCCAGACCTCCAAATTCTCTAGTTCATCTCTCTGCAAGGCATAGAATGCTAACACCTAATTCACTCAGACATGGGAAATGCCTGTGTAGCTCTGGGGGTTTTTTTTCTTTCAGATGAATAATGGGATGATTCAAAAAGTTCGATGCAGATCTTGCCTGGTTCCAAGAATCCCAAAATATATTTTACCCTCAGAAATTGTTTTTAGTATCAATCCTTTATTGATTTTAATATCAATCCTTTATTGAAGAATACTATTTCATTTGTGGGGGTTGACCGCTTCTCCCATGCAACTAGCAAAAAGACAAGAGGAAATTACCTCAAGCTGCATAAGCTGAGGTTCAGATTGAACATTAGCAGGAATTTATTAATGGAAAGGGTTGTTAAACATTGGAATGGAGTGCCCAGGGAGGTGGTGGAATCATCATCCTTGGAGGTGCTCCAGAAACGACTGAACATGGCACTTAGTGCTGTGGTCTAGTTGACAAGTTGGTGATCAGTCAAGGTTTAGATTTGATGATCTGAGAGGTCTTTTACAACCTAATTGATTCTGATTCTTTTAGTGCAACTCCAGATGCTTGGGCAATAAAACACACTAAAGACAAATTCACAAGTTACGTGGAAACTTTTTAAATATTACCCCAGATTTTATAATCATCTATTGGGGTAATCTAATTTGGAGTTGAGATTTCTTGAACTTACCTGAAAAACTAAGGCAACACCTGTTAGGCTGCTAAAGCCACTTCCCAAGGCAGACTCTTTGACACTTGATATTTCAGTCCAAGTATGAAAATTAGAGATTGATATTTGCTTCAAATGAGTTTATGAAGGGTATGGAGTGATTTTTAAGGACATTAAAGGTGACAAAATGTTAGACTCGCATTTACTTTTAAGTTATAACATTTTCAGACAGATGGAAAATACCTTCCCGGCCAGGTTCTACCAGGGAAACAAAACAACCACTTTTGGAATAAACTCAGGCAATTTGCATTTTCTAACCCCAAATCCATGAATTACCTCAATCCTTTATCTCCATGTCAAATCTGAAGTTTTTTAAGCTGGGATAATAATTCTGTTTATCTCATAGGGAGAAAAATGAAGAGCCCTTGGACAGACTTGCTCCCGAACGGGGAAATCCAGTGTGCTGGCATTAGGAATGGCCCAAGCAGGAGTGTCATTTGTCAGAGTATATTGGATTTCTGAAATAGCTCAGTGATGCAGATACATGGGGCACCCTTGTATGCCTTTTCTTACACATAATGGAGCGTAGAAAGATTTGAAAGCATGTAAGACCCCTATCTAGTTATTGGCTGCTGTTGCTTGAGCCATCTTCTCTAGGCCAAGGTATATCCACTTCCAGTAAAAAAGTGATTACTGAACACCTCAGGCTGCAGTACCTTTGTTCCTCCACTGTCCACCACATCTTGGGTAATGGAAAAAGACTCACTTTCTTCCCAAGAGGAGAGCTTGTGGTCTCTCTGCCATCACTTCTGTCACAGCTGTAAAGCAGCACTGCTCCTCCTTGCACCTACTCCAGGGCAGGGAGGCTGACAGGTTGGCAGCCACCAGGGATCCCTGGGCAGGGCAGCAGGGACATCATCTTGAAATTGGGATAGACCTATTTAATGAGGTCACTGAGCTACTAACTAGAAACCAAGCCTGGAAGTATAGGTATTACTCCCAGGAGGCCCCAAAACATCAAAAATAAATTAACTCTGATTACTGGAGAAGTAAGCCCTCCCTCTTTCTTCCCTTGTGGCAAGAGATGTGCTCATCAGCTGGTACTGCAATAATCTTCTTCTGCTTGTGACATCTTTCAGGGGTCTCTCTTCCTGCCTCTGAAAAGTTTTCCCTAGAACAGGGGAAACATTAAAAACACCCAAAAAAGAGAGATGCTCCCAATTCACAGAGTTAGGGCAAAACTAGCAAATAGATATCATACATGGGGAACTGTTCTGTTGACTATCAGAGTTAGGGAACATGAAGTCAGGGATTGCTGTGGGGAGCATCTTCAATTAAAAAAGTTTTTGTTCAGGACTCACATTTTCCTTTGAATGTGGTTACAAGTTGAGAATTTCCTTTTCACCACTTACACAGTCTCAGGAACTTAAATCACAGATTTTGGTGGAGCCTTAGTATTTCCTAGCCCGTGCTGTATTGTTTGAAGCAGATGGGACTTGCCCCCTTAAAAGATGTAGAACAGAGAGATGGAGAGGTGGAGTGCTCCAGATGGAGAGTATCACTAAGGGTTATTGGGTAAAAAAACAGCCTGTTGGATTTGAAACACAGCTTACTTGGGGCACCTTCCAGGCATGCCCAGAACAAAAATTGCTCCCTTTCCTTGCTCTTTTCCTGTATTAAAAAAAACCAAAAAACAAAACAAAACAAAAAAAAAAAAAAAAAAAAAAAAAAAAAAAACCAAAACAAACAAACAAACAAAAAAAAACAAACCAAAAAACCCCACAAAAACCAACCAAACAAAAGGACTTTGCCCTTTGCTTTCCTGTCACACTGTAGCTTTATATCAGCTGCTGTCGAGGAGAAAAAAATGAAAAATGCTGCCCCGCTAGACCATGAGATGGGAACAGTCTGTGTAATTCCCCAGGAAGGACATTAAAGTCAGGGGGCAGGTGGGACTGAGTCTCCCTGGAGGCAGACAGCTCCAGTGGCCCCCAGGAAACCCGCCTGCAGCATTAGCAAGGCTGGTAACTGTTTTCCTGCGTAGAAGGGGCAGGAAGGGGAAGGCAAAACCAGAGTGACTGGGAAGATCCCAGCCACGCCTCCCAGGGAAAGAGGGTTCCTAGCCTCGCACGCAGCCCTGCGTGGGGGAGCTTCTGGGCACCGCTCTCTGGAATACCGTGGTGTAGGGACGGCTCCGAGGCTACAGACCCCGGCACCGGCACACCTGGTGTGTGAGGTGCTGGGTCTAGTCATGGTTGTAGACAGCCTGCCTTGGCTCTGCAAAGGGAAGGGCAACTTAAAGAAGAAAGCCCCAAACCAAACATAAACTCCCCCATATCCAAAAACCAAACAGACAAACCAACCAAAGGCAAAAAAACAAACCAAAACAAAAAACCCCAAGTCACAGAAAGCAACAGTAACACCAGGCCAAGCCCTGGTTGAGCAGGTTGAGTTCACCCTGAGGTGTGGGCACTGCTATCCTTCTGAGTGAGATTTGATGTGCACGTGGTGAAGTCAGAGGCCAGGGGACAGCTTTTTGCGGGTGCAAGAAGACTGGAAGGGTAAGGGCTGGAAGGAAGTGACCCCAGCCTTAAGAGGCTCTGGAGAGTAAATGGGGAGATGCTTCCTAGGGATGGTGGATTCTCCAGCAGCTCTCCTGGTGCGACCTCTCCCCCTGCCCCGCTGTTTGTGGGAGCAGACGGGTATCCCCCGTCCGGCATGGGGCACCCCGATCCTGCATTTGATGGCTCCCTAAAGATGGTCCTGGTCCCCCAGAGCCCTGGAGATGTGTGTGGCGGTGTCAGGCCCTCGGGGACAGTCTGGGGACGCGAGAGCCACGGGTTTAGCGGGGTCCGGCCAGCGCAGCCCCGGCTCCCGCGCCTGCTCCCGGCTGCCCTGCCCGGGTGGGCTGGGGCGGGGGTGCGAGCGTGTGTTGGTGCGTGTGCGGGCGCGCACGTGTGCGCACCAACATCTGCGTGCGCCTGTGCCCGCGGGTGTGCGCGCAGTGGGCGCGGGCGGAGGAGGCGAAAGGGGGCCGGTTCTGCGGCGGGTGGCTCCCAGCCTCCCCCGCCCCCTTCCCTCTGGGTCTGCTCCTCGCTCCGGCTCGCATTTTATCGCAGGCGGCCGGCACAGCCCCCTCTCTCCAGCCCCGGCCCCGGCCCCGGCCCCCGCCCACCCCCGGGGTGGAGGCAGCCGCGCCGAGCCGCCCGCGGGAAGAAAGCAGCGCTCCGCCGGCTCCGCGCCCCTCTGCGGGGCCATGCAGCGCCTCTGCCCGCCCGGTCCGAGCGCAGCCCCTCGCCCCGCCGCCCTCCGCGCAGCCTGAGCGCCTGGCGGGGGCTCCACGCCGCTCCGCGCCCGGAGGTGGGACGGGGCCGGCAGACGCGGCACAGGAAAGCTCCGCAGCTGTGCGCGACTCCCCCGCTGCCCCGGCCATGGGGAAGGGGCTGGAGGGGACAGCGGCCCGCTGCGGGCTGGGACTGGGATACCTGCTGCAGACGGTGGTGCTCCCCGCCCTGGCCGTCCTGGGGGCCAGCCGCCCCGGCTCCGCAGCGCAAGGTAAGGGGTTGGACGGATGGATGGATGGGTAGATGGATGTATGGATGGATGGATGGAGAGGTGTTGGGGCATCCGCCGGGTGCGGGCTAGAAATGCGAATTTATGCCGTGAGGGTCTTTTTTCCTGTGTTTGTATGTGCAATTCCCCGCATGCACTACCCCCGCCGGGGTCCAGGGCGTCCGGTCGCACTGGCTGGATCGGGTCTGTAGGTGCTGAGCCTGGCCGGGACAGGCGTTTGCGTCCTCAAATGGGGCACGGGAAGCGGAGGGGAAGTTCGGGCTGGAGGAGCCCCGCCGGCAGCCCTCCGGGGCGAGAGAGCGGCACCGGTGCGCCCCGGAGGGTTGGCAAGGTGCGTGAGAAGGGCAGGTGCGGGGCGGGGGGTCCCTCCGCAACGCACTGTCGTACCCTGGAGCTCTGCAATCGACGGTCAGTCTTGAACCCCCAAAGCCCCCCACGCCCTCCTTCTTCCTGCCTAAATCAGGATACACCCGAAGGGAGTTACCGTCTTTCTATGTTTATGTTTAGAAATTTTGTTTCCCCTCCCCTGTCGGGAATTCTGGAGTACATCTCGATCTGCCTTCTCTGTAGCCCTTGTATAAATTCCCCTTTCCAAGTGACAATATCTTGCTTCTCAGTGCGTGTTTAGGGATGTTTGAGAGCATCACAAAGAGCCCTGGCTCAGTGTGTCACCCACCCGGCTGACAGCCACAGTAGGAGCCTTTTTCTCCTGCAAGCTAATGCTGGACAAACTTTCTCGGTGCTTCTCTTCTTTCCAGGAGTTAGACCTAATGTGGAAATGTGTTGCTTTTGTGGAACACAGGAGAGAGAAAGAGAGAGGTTGCTGCTGCATGTAGGCAGAGCTGCATACAGGAATGATGTGCGGGTTTGTTAAAGCACTTGGAAATACCAGTTATATGATAAACAAGAGAAATGGAATTATAGAAGCTTCTTTGTTTGTTTATTTTTCCCCTATATGTAACCAAGAAGTAATAACATGCACCAAACTTTTGATTTGGAGCTACTAGCATGATACAAGTGTAAGAATGCATAGTTTTCCCTATATCATGTCTGTGGAGAGGCACTTGTGAAAACTGCACAGATCTGACCCTGTGCTGTCACCCAGCCATTACAAAGTGCACTCCTTTGTGGCCTTTTTGACAGGAGAGCAGTCCTTGTTGCTCTGACTCCCCGTGCCCCTGGCAGGCTTTCTGTGGGTTCTCCCAGGCACGGAGCTGTAGATTTGCAGCTGAGGGGCTGGGTTCACTGAACACCATTTCTGTACATGTAATAGTGCTAATCCATTTCCTGATGATACTTACTCCATCCCCTCAGAGTAACGTTCCTTTGCTCATTTATACAGGAAAATCAGAAATCTACCCATGAAAAGGGAGTAGCAGAGAATGAGAGTACAAAAATCCCTTATGCACCGTGGCACATTTAATCTGTATCTTCCATTCCATTTCCTTTCACTGGTCAGTTTCATGTTCAAGATAGGACAGGTTTGTTAGTTTATATTTAGGGGTTTTAATAGTACCATATGCATGTAGACCTACATGTCAGTGGATATATATCAGTCTGTGTAGATATAGATATATCATGTCAGAGGGTGTTGGAGAAGAAAGCTCCTCTCAGACAGTTGGACCTGGGGTGGGAAGGAGCCTGCCTGCTCTGCTGGCAGGACATGGGAGTTTCGCATGACAGATGGCCTGATCAGGGAAGAGAGGGCCCCCCCTGCGTTTGGCTGTTCCAGAGTGCTCATCTCCATGCCACAGGGCTCATACCTCACACTCTCGGATGGTTTCTCCTTTCCACACTTACACTCTGTGGCACAACGCTGTGTGACAGAAATGCCACGAGGGCAGAAGAGCCAAGCCCCCTGTTCCTATGCTGCAAAGGGCAACACACTTGTGGGATCTGCCACGGGACACAGGTGTGCTCACCTATCCACAAGGTGGTGGAGAGCTCTTCAGCAACACTTCCCAATATGTGATGTGTGATAAACTTCCACAACAGAGTGAAAAATCCAGGGAATCTGCTTGGGATATAGCTATTTGTCTTGGACTTGTTTTTCTATGTATACTTTTATTTTTATTACTAGGACCAGGCAGACAATTTTGGTGCAGACCTGATTTTGGCATTTTTCCCAGAGCTGAGGGATTTTCTGATTTGTGTGTACGGTGGGGATCTTCATGTATGTGTGTATGTGTACGTGGTGCTTCAGTGAGGCAATGAATCAACAGTTTAACTATGCCCTCTTCAGGAAGTTTCCTCATCATATAGCACCGGGCAAAGTTTTCTCTCTATTCTATTTATACCTTTCAAAAACATGTATGTTTCATCTCAATTCCCCAACTATCTTTAGCTTTTGAAGTAGGCTAAGAAAGCCATGAGCATTCCTGGGACTTGTGCTTTCATACCTTCCTTTTCCATTGCCTTGTAGAAAATGAATTTGTTAACTGAGGGGTTGGTGGACCAACCCCCCTCACTCCCTGGCAGATTCATTATCACTGCATCTCGGCGTCCTCCTGTGAGCTTCTCAGCAGACCTAAATACACTTTTTGTTTTATTAGTATTTCTTATCTTCTTATCTGAAGCTGTCTAAGTATTCTTCCGCTGTTATCAGGAGAGAACAGGAAATGGCTGCAATGGTGGAGACAGCCCTTAATTCTCAAAGCAGTGTGAATGGGGTTATCAAGCCGGAATCAACTCTGATCTGGCATTCACTGCATTTACTATACCTCTATGATAAGCTTCATCAGAATGAGAATTCAAATGCCACAAACTGTGCCCCTGCTGGGCATTTCAGTGCCATCTCCCTAAGAGCAACTTTTCCTTTGGCTCTTCAGTCAGCAGAGACTGGGCTTCAGCTGCTGTGCTTCCCCACAGCCCCCACACTTCCCACCTCCCAAACTGTTATCCACTTACCCTGTGGCTCCCACCTTTCTGTGGTGTAGGTGGGATGAAAGGGAGGGTCAAGCTATCTATCTGTAGTGACAAGCATGGTTCAGACAGCTTTTGGGGTTAATAAGGATGTTGTAAGAGGTAGTAGGAAAGCTAAATGGACTACGTATTAATGAGGTTGTGTTTAATTTTTTCCTTTACAATAAAAGAGTGCATTTTTCATGCTTAACCCCTCAAACCTAATTAAATCAAAGTGATAATTTAAAAAGAAAACTGTAAAAGAGCCATATGTGCAGATATTTGTCTTGCCCCAGCATAGTCTGTATTAGCAACAGCAGCAGTTTGAAAATGCTTAGAGCGGAAAAAGTGAAATATAACATGTGAACGTAGTAACCTTTTGGGGATGCATTTCCTAGTTAAATACCTAAACACATCTTGTTGAAAAAAGGCAGGGAAAGGACTTAATTTATCTTGATGCATCAATGGACCTCTTGTACTTGATCATGTGGGTGTAGTATTTGTATTAATAAAGCAAGAGCCAAGTAGTATTTTGTTGTGAATGGATAAGGCCCTTTGGATCATTAATCTGTTTTAAAGGGATGCACTGTGGTAATTTCAATGATGCTGACAAGTTTGAGCTGGATGTGGTAGCCTGTACTGATTCTGAGTAGCATTTTAGTACTGCAGTACTCTTTGCTGAAAGCAAAGCAGCCACTGTGTTTCCTTTGCTGACAGAGGTCCAATTTAAGCATGATTAAAATTAAGTGGATGAATCTGTGCATAGAGGAGAGATACCTCCCTGGGAACATGAGAGTCAGAATCTGAGCTCTTCTTCCGCTGGCTCCAGGCTCTAGCAGCTGGTTGCAATAGTTATGGAAAAATATATGGATCACATATAGGCTCCTCCTGATGGCTCTTCAGCATTACTGTCAGTGTCACTTATTTCTCTGTACAGTAAGAATGCCAGAGTGCATCTAACATTTCCACAGTTGTTGTGCATGTTGGCACTTAATCATTTTACGTGGATTGTTCGCCACACAACTTTATTTTTCTTTGGTAATGGTCTTAAGCCCCAGTAATTCACTGTATTTTGGGACTAGCTTTGTGTGTGACATCCAAATTCAGAAACAGGAAACAGCCGTAACCAAATTAAAAAGATTTTCCTAATTTAATTTTCCAAATACAGTACATCTGAAAACAGGAATATAACTCTGTGCCAATGCCAGACAAATCAGTTCCATAGCTGGTCTGTGCAGTAGGAAAGGAGAAAATGTGAGTTATATTTATTAGACATTTCCAGGTAAATATCTTGATTTTTATACAAGTAGAAGAGAGGTGTTTTGAGGCACAGTCTACCCAGCTCAGTTCATTAGGACACAAAGCAAATCAGTTCCTAGGGAAAGTAAGAGCAGCCCAGGTTGAGTAGGACAACAACTGTGTATTTCTGTATAGTATATGCCTAGAATTTTGTGCATAAGTAGGATGCAAAGGACAGTTATACTTCAAAAAACAAAGCCACATTTATGTCATGCTACCAGCAAAACAAACTTGTTTTTAGTAACTTGTTTTATAGGATATGGCTGTATTTCCCAATTTCTGTTTCTTTCTGGATTTTACATCACTGGAGTTCTGACGAATCGGTTCTGAATACTTTTTCTACAAAAAGGCAAGAAAATTACTTTTGCAGCTCATCAGAAAAATATGTTTGAATTGCTGGTGAAAAGGGGAGTTCCTGGGTAAGTCTGCATTGCTCTGAGTAGTGAACAGTTTGCTGCAATTTAGTCAAAGAGGATTGGGCTCATTGTGAGTCTTAGACTTGGTTTGTCATTGAAAACATGTTAGTGGAGGCTATCTTTGAAATAAAAGTGTGATCATGGATACTCTGCCTATGCAATATATTTCATATAACCGTCTAGACGTCCCTTTAGGAAAAATGGCATTGTTTTTCCTCCCTTTAGGGTGGGGAGAAGGCTGTGCTGGTTTGTGAAGTGCACGTCTTGTTAGCCACCCAGTGGAGGTATTCAAGTCTAGCAGGCAGCGATCTTGGCACCGGTGCCAGTGAAGCAGTAACTACAGTCTGTCATTTGCATTAGCCAGCTCTGCTGTGCATTCGGCTTGGAGGTACGAAACAGCTTCTCGAGTACAAGTCAAGAATCAAAGGAAAGGAGTCAGAGACAAGCTGTGGTTTTCCAGTTGGCCATAACTTCCCATCAGCGCAGTGTCAGGATAATGTTGTGCAGAGGCACAGTTCAGTGCCGGCTGCTTCCAAGGGCTGAAGGAACAGTGGTGTTTTAAGTGATTTATTGTGTGTGCTCAGTAGAGTCCAGTCTCAGGAGCAGGAGCCCCTGGATCTTTCCGTCATAACATTATCCAAGAAGCAATCTGAAGGAAATGTTATTAAGTCTTCTGGGAGGCAAACTGTATTCAAAGAAACACTTAATTTGCATCATTTGCAAGCAAGCATTTGAAATTATGCTAAAAAGGGAAATGGTTACAAAGAACTTTACACAGAACAAACAGTTATCACAAAATTCCCCTTGATTTTGAACATACTTTATTCCCCTGTCCTTAATTTAATGGGGTCATTTGTAGGTACTCCAGCCCTGAACTCCACTGCTGTGGTGGGGAAGTGATTTATTGAGTATTGTTGCTGGGTTCGTGATAGGTTGGTTAAACATTTTGCAGAACATCCATTGTGGTTATTGTGTTTAGATTTATCTTTCTGGGGTGAGGATGCAGCATAACACTGGGTGCACACTAACTGGAGGAGCTAAAGGAGAGCCCCAAACTGCAGCTGTGTTCCAGTTGTTTTCCTTGAGGTTGGCTCTGCTTGTACGAACAACAGGCACAAGTAAGGTGCAGTGAGTGGGAGCAGCAGGCAAGAGCTGCCAGAGGTTTTCCCAGCTTTCAGTAACCTCAGAGATGCTTGTATATCCCTAGGTAGTCATCACTAGAACAACTTCCTGTTTGCTTTTATGACTCCATCCCAAATCACGTGGATGTTAAGCAGGAAATATGGGATTTCCTCCCAAGTCATCAAACGCCAGGATTTGGGGAGTCCCTTTATAGCCTGGCACATTGTCTAAAAGTTTGGGCTGCGGAGAAAGAGCTTCATGAAAAACAGTCTCACTTAAAAATACCCTTTTTATCAACATGGAAAATTTAGGAAACAAAAAGAGAGAGAAAGATTCCTTTTTGTTTATTTGCTCAGGGGGGGTTGGAAAAAAAAAACAAGAAACCCTAATCAAAACCAGAAAAGTTTCCTTATTTTAGAGAAGAGGTCAATAAAGCCCTGAATATTTACCCTGCTGCCCAAACTATTTGTATTTATGCTCTCTGAAAATCTGTTAGGTGTTCAGTGAAAATGAATAAGTTAAAATGTTGTGAAGTCTTTTGACAACAACAGTTTTAATTTCCATTTACATTTTTCCACATATTTCAACATAGTAAAAACCTCACTGTTAGACTGCATTTACAGTCCTGGTCAGCTCTAGTTAAGGCATATATTTACAACACTTTCTAGAGCTTGTTCTTTTGGTTTGGTTGGGTTTTTTTTGTAAATCATACTGATTTTACAGTGATACAGATTGAGGTGGAGACCTGGATTCTCAGTGGTGCCAGACATGCCCTTATTTCCACGAGGGAGTGTCAGGCAATGCTGAATTTAGGTGAGTACCTTTGGTGTTCCCCAAATACAAGCAGTGCTGCTCTGGCTTGCATGGCAGTCCAACAGTCCCATCGAGGCAGGGACATCTCCCCCTGTCAGTATGTGATGCTGCAGTGCCTCAGCACCTCCTCCAATTCTGGCTTTCCTTTGTTGTGAGCCCTACACAGGCAGGACAGGAGAGGCACGCAATACCTTCTGTGGGGAATAAATAAATTCTGTGCTAAAGTTGTGTCTTTAGCAAAGCTTTGCTGCGTGCTTGCATTGCTGGAGATCATAGGAAGTTCTTGTAACATTGCCTTAGTTATTCAATCTCTATTTTGCTGGATTTGAAGGTTTGCTGTATTTGTCACTGTTTGGTGGAGAGGTCTAGGGGGAATTGCCTAAGTGTGCAGAGCAAATGTGTAAGGAAAGCCAAAACATGAGCTCAAGTCTTCTGAGTAGCCAAGACTCTGGTGCTCCACTCCATTCTTATCTTACTGTAAGAGGGGATGCTACAGAAGAAATGCTACATTTCTCAGGTACCTTCTTGATGTTGAATTTGTTGAGTCTCACTGATGGTTTCTTTATATGTGCTGTTATCTAGAAATATGTATGAAAGGATGCCAGGGGTTAGGAATGGTACTCCCCAATTTAGTCTCTCCCACTGGGACCATCCAAACCACATGCTGCTTGCTCTCTCCCTCCTCCCTTTTCCCCTTCCCCTGAGGTGGGATGGTGAATTGGAGGCTCAAGAGGTAAAGATCATGGGTTGAGCTAAGACCAATTTACTGGGAGCAGCAATTAGATAAGAAAATGTACAGTAACAGCAACAATACTGATGACAGAAGGTGCAAGAAAGAGCAAATGATTCACACAGAAACTCCCTGACTACAGCAATGCCTCAATGTCTGGCTGCTCCCTCTGCCACACACCCAGACTTGGAGGAGAGCCCTTCACCTCATCCCTGGAAAATGAAGTGAGCTGGTATAGAATAACTTCCAGGTCCTAGCCATGCCCCCTCCTGTCTACTGCAAAAATTAACTCTTTCCTGGCGTGAACCAGAACAAAGGAAAAGGCAAAGTATATGCTGTTGCTCAGGAACAGGAATGCTTCCTAGAAGCTCTGACTTTCTGGTGGCAGGCAGTTTGGAAGGATTTGCTTTGCCAATGAAACCCACAGTGTTATCTCAAACTTGGAAGAAGGAAAAGCAGATCCAGCGCATGAGTGCAGCACTGTTGTAAATGGAATAAGGATCACTGTCCTGGGCTGTTTTGTTTCATTTGGGTTTAATCAGCAATTCAGGACTGTGTTATTCAACTGTACTTCGTTCACGTGAATGAACGACTTGCGCTGCAGAGGACCCTGTTGCCTTATGAGTCATAAAAGCTATGATGTTGCCTAGGCAATTAAATCAGTATCTTTTTGCTGTTGTTGCGGTAACATTTTCAACAATAACGCTAAGGAGCTCAGATAGATTTCACTGGCCTGGCAACAGCTGAGCATTTTCTTGTTAGGTAGCTCCTGCCAATCCCTTTTTAGTTATTTTAAAGAAGTAAAGTAGCTTTATTTCTTAGTCTTATATTGAGTGAGAGGTTGAAATGTTAATCTCAGTGGATTAGCGGTGTATCCTTTGAGAAAAAGGAAAGCTTGCGTTTTTCTTGGTCCCCTGAGTGCTGGATGCAATTGTTTGAGAAATCTTGAATTTCATCAGCTAGATACAAGGAAATGTGCAAGTAAGCCTTGAATGATCTGTCAAAAGAGGCTGACTTTATTGCAGCCATTTTGGAAACTTGTTTGAACTGATGGTTGTTCCCCAGGTGTTTCTTTGCTTGATTTTAGTGCATTTCACATGAGGCAGTGAAAAGGGATCACCACAGGATTATTAGTAACTCAGAGCTTCTTGAAGAGCTCTATTCCAGCCATAATTTTCTAAAATAATGGCTGGTGTATGAATTGCTCCACTTTTATGATATGGTGTATCTATTGTTTAAATACATTGCTTGTCTTGTCCACTCCCGACATATGTGTTTATACTGGAAAGTTTACATAGTGAGTGAAAATAAAAATACAGTCTCACTGAATGAGGTTAATTGCAGTTCAGTCATACCGAAATTGAGGGGTAAGGAGTGGGACAGAATAGTGAGTGAGTCTCATTTCTGTTCTCATGGGCTCTGGATTTACCTACACGGACTGAAGTGCAGGCACTTATCAGGAGTAATTTCAAGTACAGATGTGCACACTGCCTTAGTCTGAATGAATTTTCTCTTTCATTAGTGTATCTCTAAGTTTTGCCAGTTGCTCAGGGAGTCAGAACAGATGTGTCCCTCTCACCTTTCCCTTTTCCCACAATTTTGTGTGTCTGTCTGGTTGCTCTGCAGCTCTATACATACAAAAGATGAGTGGCCGTGACTAATAGTGAATAGCTGGAGCTAACAGGCAAAGAGTGAGGTGTCCAGACTGAAATTTCAGGTTGTCTGCACTCAGAGGAGACTACAGAGAAATCTCTGCTGCTTGAACCTCTGTTAACAGGATAAAATTCTCTGGTGCTTTCAACTAGGAAGAGATAAAATTTCCTCTGTTAAACTTGGCTACTTGATCTGAAAATCAGGGTTCATTGTGGAAATCAGAACTCTGTCTGGTTAAGGAATGGATCTGTAATTAAGTGGAGAAGACTATGCCCTTCTACAAGTGCTGTTCACAGAAAATCTTGCTGAATTGTCTCATAAAATACTTGTATTCCTTGCTCAAAGGCTTTTGGCCCCAAAGCTGCACTATTTTTTGACAAATCATCGTCCCCATTATAAATTCTTTTCATGCAGACATTTCAAACCTAGCTTGAGGGACTTCCTTTCTGCTACCTCACCAGTTTTTGAAGGTAACTTTTTTTGGTCTCTTGCTCAAACAAAATACAACAATCTTTTTATGCATCAGATCTGTGCTGGCAAGAATATCAGTGCAGGTTTTCCTTCTCTTCGTCATGGAAAATAGCTGTATTGGGGCAAATAGGAAGTTCCTAATTTTTTAGTTCCTAAGTAACTAGAAAGTTTGTAGCTATAAGGTTCAGTACTGGGACCTGTCAGCTTCACTATCAGTTTCCTTTAGTTTTGTTTTTTAAATGCCTAGTGTTTATACCAAGGAAAGACTTAGGTGGAACAAGGCCAGGTTATGACCACCAACAAATGTAGCTTCATTAATTTCAGAGCCAGCACGTGTCAGAAGCTGGTCTGCTTTTTTGTTAAAAATATGTTGACACAGTAGGGTGAGACTCTAGGATGAACAGACCTTGATCTCATCTTACTTGGTGGCAAGCTTTTTTGTGGGGTTGTTTATTTTTTGATCAGGCTTTTTTTTTGAAGCTAAATAAGTTTAATAACTTTGAAGCTTTCCATTTTCCTTCCATGTAGCAATGTGACTCTTTCTTGTAGAGAGATTAACACGGTGCCTTGCTTGAAAACAAGTTGGCAAGGTTCTTTCAGGTAGAAGTTTTTTCTCTTGGATTTTGTTACAGTATTTCAGATAAGAACACTGACAGCCAAATGTCACCAACTGTAGGCAGATATTCGCGTAAATATCTGTTACACACAAATGTGTGGCAATTTCCTGCCTTAGCAATCACTTTTGAACTAAAGACCTCTGCTACTAAAAGCATGGGCTTGAAGTTTTGAGTTAGAAGTGCAGCCTGGTAGCTGGTAACAAAAGCAGTTGTTATCCTGGTGTAGGCAGTGGAATGAAAAGTGCCATATGCCTTTCATAAGCACTGCAAAAGGCAAAACTGTTCAACTGCTAGCTTTTGTCCTTTGCTTGTCCTGAAACATTTTGATATTAATCTTTTTCTTCCCTCCACCCCCCAAAGTTAAATATTCATTCTTTGTAATAAGCATGGCTATTAGATAAAACCTTCTAAATCTTAAAAAAATAAAAAAAGAAATGCCTAATTTAATTACTTACTTTATAAGCATTTCTACCATTTTGTGGTCTCAAGAGTAAAGTTTTAAATTTGCATTTGTGAGAAACATTTGCAAAAAAAAAAAAAAAGAATTTACGTGGCAAAATGACTATATGTGGACTGTTAGTCGGCTTTGTTTTACTGATAACTTATTTTACCAGTACTTGGTTTCATTGCCTTTTTTTTTTGTTTAGGGAAATCAATAGATAACAGTATTGTGATCAAATTTACTTTCCGTCTGATTATTTTCACTGGATTGCTTGGGATTTACTCCCAAGGCAAAGCAAGGAAGATTTGGTCTTTTGTCTTTGAAGTTTCATATTCTCTAGTATCAATGCAGAACACATTTCATTTGCAGAGGCCAGGCTGAGGTTAAGTTGGTTTTAAAGATAACAGTAGATTCCGGTGTCCTTGCATTTGTTTTGTATTTGGTGACAGTCACTAAATCAGGGGAAAGAATGTTCAAACAACACACTTGAGGAAAAGTGATTTTTATAGAAAGGGCCCATTCCTGCTAATAGCCAGTAACTGCTCACAACCCCACTGACATTAAAAATCCATTAGCTAAGCCAAGTTTAAACACCAGCTGATGCTATGTCAGCTAAATGTATATTGGAATTTTTCATGTAACAGCAATAGCACTTCTGTACTTTTCCTAAAACTATATACATTAAGAAAAGCAAATGTCATCTGATAGTAGTAAGATGAAGAATTCACATTAAAGTAGGCAGAATTGTAATCAAACTGAAGTCACCATCTGGTTGCATTAACGAGAAACAAAAATGGATACAAGAAAAGCAGGGAGTGTCAGGTTTCTGAATTAAAACTAGATTAACAAATCTAGTGTACAGACTTCTGTAATACAGGATAAGCACAGAGCTGCTTATCTGCTTGGTTTTTTGTCGTTAAATATAATATAGCCTTGTTTGAGAAAAGTTTATGGTGAAGTCTGTAGGATGCTTTCTCATGTGGAGCACTGGGTTGCCACGGAAGAAGGTTGTTTCCTGGCTATTTAGGAAATATGTCTCATTACAACAATGTGAAAACCTTTAAATGTGTCAAGATAATGTTTGTATGCCTATGGTCTGAAATTCTAGTTAACCAGTGGCACCGCAAATGGCATTCACCCATCTCTGTGTATTAAAAAGAGGGTTGAAAAGGATGGTGAAAAAATGGTGTGTGCTTGGCATAGAGAAATGTTACACGTGATGAACTTACTGCTCATCTTCAGAAGCAGAAGCAGGCTGAGGTCCCAGTACTGTGGTCTTGGCCCCCACAGAAGCACAGTTTAGCACCTGCTTTGGCAGTGGGTCTAATTCAGAGAAGTCACTTTGAAGTCTGCTTTGAAAATAGACCTTGTGCTATAAAGCCATTGTGGAGACAGGCAGGGATGGCTTAGGAAGTTAAGGTGAGAGCTGGAACAGAGGGGTGGTTAGTTGCTCACTGACCCTCTCCCAAGTCTGGTGAAGTACTGTGTAACTTCCTCTGCCGTGTCATTATCTGTCCATTAGCAAAGCCTTGTGCAAGTGCTGACAGAAGCACAGCTAAAATGCCTGATGTGGGCACACAAACCCACTGCAAACATCCTGTGAATATATCTCCAGGGCTCCCTTATACTCCTACCACACTGTGTTAGTAGTGCAAAACTCTCAAATGTGTCATGAGGCTGGGCTTGATTTTTTGTCTTCTTTGCTGAAGGAGCTGGCATCAGTAGCTTGCCCAGAGCAGACTGTATGTTTGTGAACCACAGGGTTTAAGGAGAGTAATTTAATTGCATTTTTCCCCCTTCTGGAACATAACATGTAAACATATTACTGAACTAAAGCCTGGTTTTAATTACAAGCAGTAACTTTTTCATGTTGACAGATTTTCACATGGAAAGCTTTATTGAAAATGAGAGGAGACCTTTTTGCCATCGTTAGTTCTTGCTGCTTAGTGCTTTTATCAAGTACAGTAAAATATGGTTTATAATTAATTCAAAGCTTATATGGACATGTTTAATATAATTACCAAACAAAATCCTGTTTACTGACATATTGCTTGTGAAACCAGCCTGAATAATCTGGTCTCTGGCACACATAAATCAGGCAGTAATAACAGCTGTAAATATTTCATAATATACTTAGAGTGCTTTGATTGTAATACTGAATCCACTTTTGGGTTTTAAGGATAAAACATAGGTCAAAAATGACTTTTACCATATGTTCCTTTCTAATCTCTTGAACTACTTTGCCTGAAAATTGTTTTAAAAAATCATTATTGTATTTTATTATAAATAAAGTAAATATAGACATGTTCATGAGCTGGGAAAATTATGTAATTAAATTATGCTGGAGCTAACAAAATGACGCCGTTAATACTGGCATGGCACAATTGCTTCAACACAACCATGAATATTTTTCATTGGAAAAGTCATTGCAGTGCCAATACTCTTTGTCTTAAGGTTTTACTATTTTTATCTGTCTGGATGTCTCTATGTTGTATACAAAGCCTGAAAGACATGCATAAGACACTAAGAAGCAGCTCATTACGCAGCTAATTCAGTGGCCAAAGGGCTAGAAAACCAAAGGGACCAGGATCTGAGCTTGTAGTAGACTGCTGGGGGACCTATGATACTGTGTTGTGTGCTGGGCCCCTTCTTTCTGGGAAGGCTTTGAACCTGTATTTCAAAAGAAGAAAATAAAAGTGACCAACTGTCTGTCTACTGCAGAATATTTGGGGTTGCATGAGGCTACTAAATCATATTTAGGCATTCGAACAGTGTGGTTGTCCAGTTCAGAAAAGTGCCTTGAAGGTTCAGGAAAAGGTTTATGATCATCCCTCAAATCATTTTTCCCTGCACCAAGCAAAGACCTTAAAAAGCAGTTGAGCAAATGACAACCTTTTGCAATTTTTGTTTATTTGGGACTGGTCTTTAACCTCTAAAATAGAATAAGGAATAAAGTAACTAAAGTACTATTTAGAAAGGCAAATTTGAAAAAAATATTCACTTTTGGAATTTTTTTACTCTTGTTCTGGAGTTGGATTCCCCTGCTAAAGTTGACATAAATTTTCAAATTTTTGGCTATTGCTCTCTCTGGAAAAATCATCAGTCTCCAAAACTGCACCAGGCTCCTTCATGAATGCTGCTCCCTCCAAGCTATGAACCTCTCAAGATCCCAACTTCCCCCACCAAAATATAAAAAGTGCAACTAATACTTTTATGAGATAGGCAATAACATTGGAATATGTTGCAGGAGTTCTTATTTTTACTCCCTACCTCCTTGAGGGGATAAACAAAGCCTGTTTGTGTAAATGGAGCTCCTTGTCCTTGCTTTTAGATGGTCGGTATTTTAAGATACATCAACATGTTTTGATTTGTGTAAAGCTACATAGTGATACTTGTGATGAGTGTCCCAATGTCCTAGTCAGAATCCTACAGGCACCTAGGGATCTGTGGCTGTGATTTGCAAAGCTGTTGCTGCAAAGTATTTAGCAAGTCACTCTCTGCAGAGAGATCACAGGGGTTCCTGAATGCAGTGCTTCAATTTTGGGAAGCCCAAGTCCCAGTTCTTAGCTTTCTTTGGTATGAGAACTTGCACTGAAGTGAGTCATTGTAGTGCCTGAGCAGTGTTACATCGCTTTGTTGTGTGCATGTGCAGGCTGCATCTAGACACTGTCATTGGGAAGTTATTAGTATAGATAATTAACTAACCACAAGGAATTTCTGGACTGAAATAGCTTATGTAAGCTTACGTGTTTTCTACCCACAAACCCAGCTTAAAGGTTCATGCAAGTCTCTTGCTAAGGAAGTGTCCTACTGCCCATGAAATATTATTTGGGAAGATGCACTTACCTGCAAGAGTATAGAGCTCTACCTGGCAATAGCCCAACCTTCGAGAGTTAGGTTTTCTGACCTGTGCTCTGTGCTGTTTATCAAATGTTGTGTTGTTTCATATTAGATGATGTGACCTTTAGATTTCAGCTGCTGCCATAATTTAATTGACAGCTCCTGTAGGAGCCTGTTGTGGCTTAACCCAGCAGGTAGCAAACACCAGACAGCCGCTGGCTCGCTCTGCCCCCGCACCGTGGGATGGGGGAGAGAACCGGGGAGAAAAAAAAAAAGTAAAATACATGGATCAAGATAAAAATGGTTTAATAGGACAGAAAAGGAAGAGAAAATACTAGTAATAACAACAATAAAAGAATACACAAAACAAGTGATGCACAGGGCAATTGTTCACCTGCAGAGTTCCTGCTCAGCAGCCCCTGTCCGGTTTTCCCCCTTGCTTGTATACTGATCATAACAGGATATGGTATGGAATATCCCTTTTGGGGTCAGCTGTCCTGGCTCTGTCCCCTCCCAACTTCTTAGGCACCCCCAACCTTCTTGCTGGCAGGGTGGGATGAGAAGATGAAAAGTCCTTGACTCAATATAAACACTGCTTATCAACACCTAAATCATCTGTGTGCTGCCATCATTAGTTTCATCTTAAATCCAAAATAAAGCACCGTAGATGCAACTAGAAAATTAACCTGAAACCAGGACAGAGCCAAAATTATTAATGAGAATTTGTGCAACACTGGGTTTTCATGACTCAGGCAAACAGATATGACTTGTGTGTATGAAGGCGAAGTGGTTGTGGCAGCCTAGGTCTGGAGTTCAGGAAGGCCAAGGGTGTTTTCATTAGTGAGGAAATGGAGACCAGCTGCTTCATTTATGCTTATAAATATATATTACTGTATTTAGGTGCACAGGTAAATTGTGTGTGCAGCTTAGCCCCATCTGTTCCCAATAAATTTCAGCCTACAGGCTCTAGGTTTTGAAACTTTCGGTTACACTCAGAATGGTGAACTAAGTAGACGAGCTGGCCTTCACAAAGTATATTTGCAGCTGAACCTCTCATTTTGTGTAAACCAGCACAGCTTCCCTGAGTTCAGTGTCTCAGTTCTGCTCCAGCTGAGGGCTGTTAACAGTTGTCGTTTCTGTAAAACTCTTTCCTGGAGGAGAGATTTCTATCTGGTCTGTTTGGACAGAAAAAATTTCCATGACTCTGAGATTGCTTTTAAAAGAACTGGGGAGAAAAAGGAGCAGATGCTGCAAAGTACATCAGAGAGCAGTCCCAATGTTAACAGAGAGATTATTTACCACTAAAATGAGGAGGAAAGGTTTGTATCTTTACAAGATCTTCTCTTAGGAGAGCCTAAAGAAAAGATAGGCATCTAGGAGGGCAGTTATTGGCTAAAATGCTGGTTTATGACTATAAATTGTTAAAAGCTTTTTATTTAAAAAAAAAAAATATTCTTTGGAAGTTTTTGCAATCACCCCCAATCCCATTGATGCAAAAGCCTCTTCAAAGACATAGTAATTAAAATGAAAAGGCTGTATGTTTCCATTGCCCCAGCTCTCTGCAGTTTTTTGCTCTCAGAACATCACCCTACTTCTGAACAAAAACTGAGATGAATTTTTGTGTGTACCACCAAGACCATCTTCCTCACTATGACAATGACCAGTCACTTTTGATCATCTTAGAGGGTATTTACAGAAACAGAAATAAAACTTAGTTGTCCACATTGTCTTCTATCAAAGTTGGCGATGGAAAATCAAAAGACAAAAAAATCTAACCTGGTAGGGTTAATGATTTCAAATATTAGTAACAGTGGAAAACATACATTTCTTTGTAGAATTAAGAGTTTTGAATACAATGCAGACTTTATTTTTATTTTCCTGTGTGCTAAGACAAATACTGCACTATATAAAGAATTTCAAGCATCCTCTTCCCCTGAAAATAAAGTTCATAAATACAAGGTATAGACTAAACATTATTTTCTCTTGCATAAAAACCTGGGATGGGAACAAACCTGTGGGATTTGAGGCTGGAGAAAGGTGGAATCAGAGTAGTATATATTTACCAGCCACTTCAAAACCACGAGACAGACACAAACATATGCAGGCAGACTGTTTAAAGGTCAGCTGTGTTGTGCATGGATACTTGAGTCAAGAAGGAGAAGGTAGTGATAAAGGAGCTGCTGCTCCGTTTTGTTAGGACACCAGCATGCACAAAGAGGACTGGTCTGGCCTAATGACACTGTGAGTGGCCCCACAGTCATCCCACACATGTCACTAGATGTTTGCAATTGAGTGGACTCAATGTGGCCCTGACATAGGAGGCTCTGGGTGTCCCTGCTTCAGGAATGACCTCAGCATCCTCAGTTCAGTCTGGAAGACTATTCAGGATGAGCTAAGGCAGGCAGAGAGGAAAAACTTGTTGAAAACCAAAAGAAAAGTCACATGAACTTAAGAGTTGGTACTTTTTAAAATAAATGTGTCATCATCTATATGAGCTATCTATTATATTGTGGCTATGAGGCACATTAAGCAACAGAGGTACTTTAAAAAGAAGAAAAAGATTTACTATTGCCACCAGGTTATCTCTTGACATTTTTGTTCGGTTTGGATTGTTCATTTGTTTCTTTGCTTGTTTTTAATGTGAGACCGTTCCTTTTCCACTTTAGAAAACTTGCAGAAGTGGGAGGGGGGGGACTTAGAACAATTTTATTAATTGTCCATCTAGCCATTAAAAAGATATCAGTGGGTCATTATTACATTTGAATGTGAGACGAAACTATAAAACCCAAAGGCAATGTAAAGTGGGATCCCACAAGTTGTCTGAGTGAGGAATTTGGAGCAAAATAGATGGAAAGCATTAGTGAAAAGGCCGTTGGTCAGACCCTTGTTTTTGAGTGCTAATACTGGTGCCAGGACAGAGCTATTCATCAACTCTCCTGCTGGGATGCTTTAGGAAAATGTCATTTTGGTGTGGTTGCTGGGTATGCTAAGCTGCAAATTACATAAAAGGAACTAAAAAAGTCAGTTTAAGCAGTGTGGACTTTCACGTGCAAGGAAAAATGTCAAAGGAAATTTTGTAGCAAGAATGGGATTAAAGGCACAGTTCTGTAGAAGTCCTTTCCCTTGTGAGCAGTCCTATTAACCTTTGAATTGTGGTGACACTTATACAAGGATCTGTGCTTTGGTGTGTGAGTAATCCCACACCTCTAATATGCAGCCTCACAAGGTTGTGTGTAGCCTAAAATGAGTAGGCCCAAAAAAGTTTCCCAATAGGATCAAAACCAGATCCTTAGGAAGGAGTTCAGACCAGAAACATAACTTCTCTGAAGAACTCTTAATCTAAACTCCCTGTTGCAGGAGCTCTTATCAGAGAAATTTTGACAATGTCCATTGATTAGTTTTCTCTTGTTTTGTATCTTAAAGAGTAAATCGAAAGGTCATTTTTTATATTGACGTGCAAGGAGTTTTATTGATTCTCTTTTATGAGGCATTAATGAAATCTATAGAAGCCTAACAAGATTGTATAGTTAACCTTGGCAAGATTGCCTGTTCTTTTTACATGTTCAGAAAAGGGAAAGTAGAATGTTCCATTTTGGTGGTTTAAATTATGTGGGAGTGAGTGAATTTTGCGGGATTAAATACGTCTTAGCGGAGAAAAGAGAGTGTGATGTATCTATACTAACCCATTCACTCTGAAATGTGCTTAGCAGAGATTTTTTGGGGGAACACTTTGTTTTCCTGCTTAATGGTACCACATATTCATCACTATGAAAACATGCAGAGAAGTCAATCACTCGCTACGTGTGCCAGAAATGTCTTCCACAGTCACAATGGTGGTATGTCAAGAGTCTGTCTCACTTTAAAAGAACAGGCAGGATTTATTTTGGAAATGTACCAAAATGGACCAATCTGTCTCAAAAATATAAAGCTGGGATCAATTTTGCAAAGTTAAAATATACAGTAGTCACACTTGAGCCGGAGTATTACACTAGCAGAGGGAGAAATGTAAAGAGCTGGGGTTATCTGTGGATTTTGCTTGGTAGAACATTAAATATGGTACATTGGATTAAAAAAATTATCCACTAACCTAAAAACTATGCATAATAAAATTTGGGATGAATTTCAGTGTATTGTTCCATTACTTTCTTAAACATATTTTCTTTTTATGCCACTTAAATTAATGAAGGCTGTTTTGGCTATGAAATACGAAGCTCATGCCCCTGAGAAAGGGTGCCTTTGCACAGTAAAAGCTCAGAAGCCTTTGAGTGAATGTCGTGCATTTTTATTTGCAGTAGGAAAAACATATTGAAGAGAGGCAAGTATAATTATCTCCATTTTAGATGGAAACCAGAGGAGCAGGAGGCAGGGCTGGGGAGCAAGCAGACACAGGAATTCCCCTCTGGTGGGCTCACAGAAAACATGGAAGTAATTTGTGGTATGAAAATGGCTGCTGGTGGTGTTTGTTTCTATGAAAAGGCTATGGAGAATGTAGGAACTGGGTGCTGGATTTTTGCACTACGATCTGATTTATGTCCTGCCTAAATGCTGCTGGCTTAGCTCATCTTTGCCACTCATCCACACCAGTGGTCAGCAAGATACAGATCAAATTAGGAGTGGGGCTCCAAATGCCCCCTTGGAGAAGCCCTGTTGTGCTGAGCCATTGGTCCAGCTCTGCCAGTGCCTCTAAGGACCGGTCCTGCCCAATCTGTTCCATGGCATGTGGTTTACTCCAGCCTCCTTGCCCATGTGTGAGGTTCTGTGACTCTAATGGGGCCCATACATAGTTTTTCTGTTACTCACTCCCCTCATAAAAGCCTCCTTTTCTCCTCACCAGATGGACAATTCTTCCCAGAGGATTTCCAACACTGTTTTAGCTGAAGGTGAGGGGACTCATCTGTGCCACTGTCCCTGTGCCCCACAGGGGCTGTGCTCAGGGGAAAGCTGTGCTGGGTTTCACACAAAGCAGCCATGCTGCAATACTGCCTCGCTCAAATCTGCACAGCTGCAAGTCCCTCATAGGTTTGGTGCAGTTTCTCAAGAGAAATGTTGTCTCTTCGCCCCTGTACCAGGCACCAGTTGTATTTGAACAGGGCAGAATTGGCTGGAGGTGGTGGGTGGTCTGGGGCTGGTGGAGGGGCATTAGATAGCACTAATCAAGACTTTGCCTGTGTCCAGAGGGTGAATGGCTTTCCTTCCCAGTCTGGAGCTCCCGCCTGCTTCAGAACACTGCAAAATCAGTGCGTAGAGAGACACATCCCAAAACACAGGACTGGTCCTTGGCTCAGCTCTTGCACTTTTATTCGCTGTCGTGAAACTGAGGGCTGGATGTTGCTGCCTTTCTCAGTGCAGGAAACAGGTACAAGGCAGTTTTCCTTTATGTATTTTTAAGTCATAATATGTGTTCTATTTTCTGGTTTATGTTTTGAGTAATGACTGTTCAGTGGTGGTTATGAAAATTGTGTCTGCACTGGAGGACAGTGGAGACCTGAAGTATGTTAGAATCTCTTTATTTCCTCCTTTGGAAAGTATACCTAGAAGATCCATTGATTGAGTCTCCCTGTATGAGAGCACCCCCAGGAAAGAGCTGGAGTAACCTTCTGAGATACTGTACAAAAACTGCAGGGTTACCTGAAGTGTCTAAAATGTGTTGCAGGATGTGAGTGAATCCAAGAGGGTACAGGCAAACATGTTACCTTTTGTTTTCATGTGTAAATAACACAAAGCATAGGGGGTTGGTTATTTTCCTTTTAATGGAACATTTTGGTTAAACTTCTTTGCATTCACACATGTCAATACATGAATAGATTTATATATTTGAAAGTTAAAAACATGTTGATAGTATTTAGTTTCTATCCACTTCACATAAGCTGCAGAATTCTTTTATTTATTGATCAAAAGAAGATTTAGAGATAAAGGATGCCAAGAAGTATTTGGATCCCGGCACTCCAGAAATAATAAAAGGTAGAAGCACAATTTTATACACTATCTTCAACTGCATTTCCAGGCAGTACATGTTCAGGAAAATAGACTCTCCTTGTTTTGTAACACAAAACAGTGGAAAAAAGACTTGAGAGAGCACTTGATTGACAGAGAGACAAAAATATGAATGAATGGATACAAACACGAAGAGAGAGAGTCCTTTGCAAACACAGTATGTGCTCCAGAAATGTCTACTTTTTCTTCCTGGGGGTGTATGATGGCTTTGGTGGCCAGGCTGGGGAGTAGGAGAGGCAGTGCTGAGGTGTCTATAAATGCTTCTGCACAATCCAGCTGACAAAAAGAATGAATGCAAACAAAGCTGTCAGTGCCTCATAGCACCAGTCAAAGGTAGGAACACGCAACAGGCTGATGAGGAGTCTTCTGGCTCCCTGGGCATGGCCAGGATTGCTGTCCTGGTGACTGACTCAGCTTCCTTTGTCCCTGAGCTGCGCACACCAAGCTCTGCGTGCCTGCAGATGAACACACCTGCCAAATATCTGTGCCAGGTGCTGCTGATGTGTCTGTCAGGAATGAAGAGCTGTTATGAGACCTTTACCATGTATTGCTCTCTAGCCCTCTGTCTGGCTTCCACAGTTTGCCCAGCTGAGCGATTTATGATGTGGAAAAAGGATAACATATATCAAAGGGGAAAAATAACTACTGACCTAAAGGTGCTCCTCTTAAAGCAGTTTGTGTGGCTTCTCTAACAGGCACTGTGCTTCGATTCCATGGTAGAGTTGGGCAAAACCATGAACTGTTTCTGAAAGCCTTGGCCCTGCTCTCTGGATAGGTTGCACCTTCCCCCACACTCTACTGACTCCTGCCACTCAGCACTTCCCATCGGTCTGTAAATCCATTAATGTTCATAAACTCTTACCTGCAGTTTGGCATTTATTGCTCTACGGGAGTTAAGAAGTGATGACCTTTGTTACAAGCCTGGCTGTTTTTATGGTTCCTTTGATGCTGAGGGCTTCTCTGGACAGGACAGAACTGGTGACTTCTCCAGGCTAAGTGAGATTTCTGCCTGCTCTTGAATTTGAGGATGTCTTTGTTACTACCTTGTAATATACCTTTGGGTCCACATGGGTTTTCGAATCCCAGACATGATGATTTCCTGCAGCACCACTGAGCTACAGCAGTACTGGCGCCAAATATGCTTTAAGAGGCAAGTCACATTCCTCCCAAGTTCAGAAGCAAGACTACAGCCTGGATATGTCCTAAGCACTCGCACTCATTTGACTAGTCTGGGAAGGAAAATTATCTTCCCACAACTACAGCCCAGCACGCAACATATTTTGGACAACTGGACAAAAAACACCCTTGCTTTTCGGAAGTGGGGAACAAAAGTTCAAGCTTCATTTAGATCGCTGTTAGCTACAAAATGTGGCTTGTTGCAGTGGCTTTTAAGGTATCCTCGGCTTTCTTGCTGTGCTTCATGCTCTGGGCATTTCACTCAAAAGCATCCCTTTCCATGCATGAATCATTCTCCCTTTTTCCTTTCCTCTACGTGGCATTTTGCAGACTTTGTGTAACAATGTGAGTTATGCATAGTCCTCAAGACACCCTGATGATCAAATCCTGCAGGAACTGCCTCAGGTACTCATTTCTGTCACAATTGTAGCGGGCCTTTTCTCTAATAAGCTACATGATGCTCCTGAGGGAGGCCAGCTGAGCCCTGCACCTTCTACAGAAGGTCACACAAACCAAAAATCCTTGCTCTGCAGAGCAAGTCTCTCTTGATGTGGTTTACTACTTTGCTGTTCAGATGTGGAGGGTTGGTTCTCAGTGTCACAGTAAAGTGAATTATGTTGCAATTTGCACTGCAGGGATAACCTGTTCTAGACACTTCTGCAACTGCTGGCTGGAGAAATGGGGCTTGCTTTGGGCCAAGATGCAGCTGGAGTTTTGGTACATGGTGTATTTCTGCTGCAAACAGCTGGGCAGGGGTTTCCAACTGCAGTTTATCCTCTGGTATTCACTGAACACTGAATTCAAAAATTAGTGACATAATGTATTCAAAACAACTTTTGTGCCTTTTCTTTGTGGTTACTTTTCCTGGTATTGGCTTTGCATGACAGAGGATGAGTTCCTTCTTATTTTTTCTCCATTTCCTCCAAATCAGAAAGCTATATAACCTATGGGTTATATAAGTATATCTATATATCTATATCTATCTATATATATATATATATAGATATGTGTGTGTGTATATATCTATATAATCTAATATATAGATATTAGATTATTTCTTCCAAAAGCTGTTATAAATAAAGAACAAAATGAAAGGAGAAGTATGATAGAGCTGCATTCACCTTGGGCTGTCCACCCTCTGACTGCCCTTCAAGTAGCCTGACTAGGACTTGCACACAGAGACATAGTCTTACTCTGTACCTGCACAAAATATTCTTAGGGTTAAAATGTTCAGGACTGCCTTTTATTTGTCTGTTGCATGCAAGGTCAAATTATTGAAGAATTTAAACTGCTGATAAAACCAGCAGAAAATGAAGTTGCATTATATTATGTTGTCCTGAGGACATTCCATTCTCTTTGTTGTAAATCTGTAATTTTTAATGGATGGAGAGTGACTTACACACCACTTATGTCTTTGTTAAGACGTTCTAGTTGGACTTTAGTGTCATTGAGATTTTGTATGGGTTCTTTGCTTATATATGAGTTAAATTCAGAAATGCCATTCATTTGCTTAGGTTCATTTGAAGGTTTTGTTCTTTTCTTAAATGTATTTTATTATATAGTTTACCACTCTAAATCTTGCTTTGATATTGGTATTATAGAAAATACTTCTTAAAAGGCTGTTTTCAAATCCAGCACGTAATAAATCTGTTTCAGCCATTTAATATAGGGTGCAATACATTATACAGCAAATAAATGTGCTTCACTTAATTTATACTTGATAGGGCAAATGCGTGAGCTGGGAAACTGGAATCATGTATCTAATATAACTGCCCACTTCTGGTGACATGGAGACACTATGCTTTCCATATCCAGACTTTGTCTTTCTGTGGAATATTTTGAGGTGTTGTATTAGTCAGTCAATTGTGTCTTGACAGCATCTTGAAACTCAAGCACAGGAAAGACATGGACCTGTTGGAATGAGTCCAGAGGAGGGTTACTGAGTTGATCAGAGGAATGGAGCACCCCTCCTATGAGGACGGGCTGAGAGAATTGGGTTTGTTCAGCCTGGAAAAGATAAAGCTCAGGGCTGACCTAATTGTGGCCTTTTAGTACCTGAAGAAAGCCTACAAGGATGATGGAGAAGGTATTTTCACAAGTACATGTGAAAGAATAGGACAAGGAATAATGTCTTTAAACTATTTTATATTAGGAAGAAATCCTTTACTGTGAGGGTGGTGAGCCAATGGAAGAGGCTGCTCAGAGATCCTGTGGATGCCCCATGCCTGGAAGTGTTCAAGACTATGTTGGATGGGGCTTTGAGCAACCTTGTTTAGTAAAAAGTGTCCCTGCCCATGGCAGGAGAGTTGGATCCAGATGATCTTTAAGGTCCCTTCCAACTCAAGTCAATCTGTTATTCTATGAAATATGTTTAAAAATGTCCCTAACAAGTGCAACTTATTTTCAAGGAATGGCATGAAAAAGATGCAGCAGAACAGCCAGAATATCTGTTGTGGTGAGCAATGAACCATACTTGGTAATGGTTTGCAATCTGGAACATTAAATGAAGTCTTCAGATGGCCTGAGTCTCCAAAACATACTCCAGAAGAGACAGAGAGGGTATACCAGGATATGCCAGCACTTTTGTCTATCTTAACCTCTTGCAGCTATTTCAATAGTTATGCTTGCATACATACTTTAATTAATCTAATATTTGCCTGTCTTATTGGCATCAGCCCCGAAGCAAGAAAAAAAACTGCTCCTTTTTAAAAGTTCAGGAAATGCTTCATTTGTACATGCTGATAGTCAAGGCTTTGTTGGCAAGTAAAGAGTGGCATGGAAACCAGATCTGGGAGGCAAAGCTCTCCAGTAATTTTGTCTCCTAGCAAAAGTATTTCTGCTGTTGGCTTGCTGTCTGGCTACAAAAATACATGCAGGCAACTTTGGGGTGTTGTATGTGGACTTGACCAATGAAAGCATGTAATTGAGAACTGGCACGTTTCCTTCCTTTTTTAAAAGACACACTGCTAGGGTTTGCTCTCTGCTTTGTATTTAGACAGTGTCCCTTGTAGTTGTCTGTTCTCACTACTTCCCAAGCATAAAACAAATGAGAGCAGAAATATGTTAAAGCATGTGAAATTTGCTCCAGCATAACCTCAGCATTTCCTTCCAACTTTTTCTTCTTTCTCTGACTATGTGAAATAATTTTCAAGAGTTTTTTTCTCTGCCTTGCTCCCTATCTCCTTCGGTCCCTCGCTTCTTCCCAGTATTCTGGGCTTAAACGTGATTTTTTTTTTTTTTTTTTTGATTTTCTCAATCCTTCAGGTAATTTGCATGCTTTTCACTGCCATATTTTGTTTCCACACGTCATTTTGAAGAGTGGTCACAGCAGCAGGTTTACCTCTGGCAGTGGCCCTGTGTGTGAGGAGACCAGCCTATCTTAAAAAGAACCCATCCCCAGAAACCTGTTTTAAAAGGCTTCTGGCTGACTTCTGCAAACTATTTTCAGAGGCTGTCCCAGCAGACATCCAAATATTTTGTTGCTTCTCTGGATTCTGCTGATAAGGTTGATTCTGTCATTAGTTGTAATGGTTTTTATCTCCCAGAGCAAACAGAGGCGTTAATGCGGATTAGCGTATTTGTCAGTGTGTCACTTAGCTTCAGTTTCTGTGATTCCTTTGGTCATCCTCACCACTATTTTTCAGCATCTGCATAAGGTAGCATGGAAATTATTTGTGATTCCATAAAGTCCATTGAGTTGTGGTGTGACTGATCATTTGTCTGAAAATTTGTATTTAAGATGTATTGCACATCTAGGAGTGTCAACAGCATACTTATGATTTACTGTTTTCTAGCGCTAGGAAGCAGGAATGGCTCTTAATATTTTGTATGCCTTGCCAGGTGAAATGGTATATTGCCAACACAAAGACTTTTGGAGGAGAGTGTACATAAAAATTTTCCATGAAAATAACTCCATGAATACTGGCAAAAACAGCAAACATGGATGGATAATACTCAGATTGGATTGTAAATAAAACTAAGAAAGAAATAAGGCCATTTATAACTTGTAAAGAAGAACATGATAATTCATGTTTTGTCACTACTTTGTCTTCTTGCTGCTGTTTTTCAGCACTAATCAGATTGTTGTGGTTATTTTGAAATGCACCTTTGAGTTACTGGGTTTCAGGAAACATAAATCTCAACAGCTTTGTTATCACCTTTGACTTACACTGCACATAAAAGTCAGATTTGTCTTGGGAAACAAGTTAAAAGGAACATCAGTAGTAGCCCGGGGTAGCAAAGTTGAGAAGTTTTGTGAAGAGGGGCTCATACCTGAAGCAAGGGGGATGATGTGAAGTGGAGGAAGGACATGGTGGGGGTCAAACCCTGTCTCCACAGCAGCCTGTGGAAAGACCTCCATTAACACTGTCGGGGATGGGACTTCACCTTGACGTTACCTTTTCAGAGTACACCAACGAGAAGCTACAAGTGAACCAGCCTGTACAGGACTTTCTCGCAACACACACCTATTATTAATAATATCCACAACCAAAACATCTGCTTCAATGGCAGAGTACTGTTTGCCTTTCAGAACAGGATGGGAAGGGCTGATTTTCAGCTTGTTTGAATCTGTACCGCGGAGAGCCCAGGAGAGTATCAGAGAAGAGACAAAAACAACTGAAACATGCTAGTGTAGTCTCCCAGTCTAGCTGTAACATTTTCTACCACTTCATTCTGCCTCTATCATCTCATTAGGCATTTTACCTGAGCATAGAGTCTTCTTTTATAATTGCAAATATTTGTTTAGACAAAAATAACAATTAAAATCTCTCTAGGAGAGGAAAAAAAAAAAAAAGGGAACCAGTAAAATCTGTGAGATTTTTCAAACAAAGCTTTTCTTTCTGCAAGTGGGGGGAGTGTGTGCATGTGTGAAGAAAGAAAGTCAGAAGGACAGAGTGGTTCCTTCCTGCTCAGAGTATCCAAAGGGGTGTTAAGTGGTGGAGGCTGTGGAGTGCTTCAGCTCTTGGGGTTGAGCACACACCCTGTAAGTGGTGATGCCCAGACCCATTGGAGAGGAGCTTAGGCTGGCTATCTCCCCCTTGGAAAGCAAGCACAGCCAGAGCCTTCCTTGGATTTTATCAGTGCCTGCATGAGGATTGTCTGCTTATGCTGAGTAACAACTCATCCGCTATCTCACTTGAGGTTTCTTTTCCCCTTTAAGTCAAGGAGAATCAGCTCTCAGAGAGTAGATAGCATGCTCTGTGATTTCAACCAATGCAGTCACTAACATCTTCCAGATGTTTTATAGTCCCTTGCATCAGTTTCACAATGAAATTCCTCTCTTTGTTGCCCATAATTTCTCATATTTTCAGTTAAATCTATGCTGTAATAGATACCTCCTTTGTAAGGTAGTAAACCATTCAGTTTTAGCAGTCTAGGACAAACATTTACTGTCTGATAGCTCTGTGTGAAGTTTGTGGGATTTCATAAACTGGCTTCAGTAAAAACAAAATTGACTGTGTAAGAAACATTTACCTACAGAAGCTTAATTTCAAACAAGGAGTCAGGGAAATAGGTATTTTTTTACATGTGGTTACACAAACCAGGATATACTTGTACATTAAAAATACAGATAGAAGTCTTACAATCCTGCCTGCCTGCTGAAGTTTGGGATTGAAAAGGAGTTGGGGATTCAGCTGTGAATGTATGGTAAATGCTGGAATCAGTCATTTTCAAGCCCTTCACTAGGCATTAAGTCTCAAAGCTTGGAAGCAGATCTGCATGACTCAGTTGAATAAATGTGTTTGACACAGAAGACAAATATTGTACTCAGTAGAGCAATTTTGAAGTCTAATGCTCTCCTCTCCCAACTAATTCTAAGGCTTAATTACTGAATACCAATATCATATAATTCACAAATAATTCCCTGGCTGCCTTTTGTTCATTTGTGCCTTTACTACTGTAATATCAAATACCAAAAGATTATCAGATAGCATGACGGGTTTGCAGATGCTCTGCAGTGCCAAAAAATATCAGAATGCAATGACTTGCCAATTCATAAAGTGGTGTTTTACTGGCTCCACAGGAGTATTATTCCACTCTTTGGTTTTCCAAGTCTGATTTACATGTGGAAATAAAACCTTCCCTTCGTAATACTATTAATCTGCCAAATCTGAGAGGCAGACAGACTGAGTTTCCTTTGTCTTCATTCAAGAAAATATATGTTTTGCCTGCATATCTTACAGCTCAGTTATCTGCCAGCAGATTACTGTAGTTCTGGGAAGTAGGAGGAAAGAAAGCCTTTCTGCATGGGCAGGCTTCTGCCCACATATCAACAACTGCAGCTCTACTGACTTTATATTGCATATTTTTCCAGGAGGGCTCTATTTGGTCCCCTTTAACAGCTTGAGAAGACTTTTTTTTTTACATTAGTTTCTTGAAAAGCTGAGCTTTCATATGAGACCTTCTGAGTGTCAGTTTTTACTTAGTTGAAATACTTTACACAAAAGAACATAAAAGCAATATATCTGGCACTGGAAATTGCTGGAATTGATTTTTGTACCATGAATTGGTCTTATTTTTACCAATAATCATATTACATTATTGCATCTCAAGATCTGATTGACGTGTGCAGTTTTTTCTCCCTTTAATGAAAAGGTGTCAGTCAGAAACTTTTAGCATTCCTGTGCTCAGTGTCAAAAATAACACTGTGAGAAGAACCAGGATTTTCATTGTGAATATACACCCCATCATTAGATAGAGCAATTCAGATATTTCATCTGACAAAGCTAAAGGCATGAAAACCGAACTGCTACAAAGCCCTTGTGAAACAGCAAAATGTTTCCGATTTTGCTGGGTGCTTACAGTCTCACCTGATAATTGCCCACTCTCCGGGAGAGAAGCTTTCCACCTTTACAGTCCTTTGGTCTTGGACAAGTGCATGAAGGCTTCATGGAAGAAGATCTTAGGTCCTGTTATGTTTTTAGCATATAAATGAAAATTTTGAGTGGAAGCTCAGTTTAGTTATGGCTCTCAGGTTTCTTGGGCCAAGTAGGTGAGTTCAGAATAATCTTCATTGTTTTCCAATTTCCTGGCCTAGATCTGTTCCTAAAGTGGTGTGACTTGAATCCCCCTGAAATATCAAATACAGAAGCCGCAAGAGGAGTAATATAATGATAAGTGTTGCCAGCCTGCCCAACAAAGGTGGAACTTCCCTTGCCTAGACTTCTCTCCACTGTTTAGCTTTTGGTACAGAAGGAGGTGGCAGGAGCTCCAAGTGTCACCTCAAGCATCAGCGATCAGTGAGAGCAGCAGATTGAGGCTTTCGGCACGTGAGGTGCCACCAAAGTCAGCGCTAGCAGGGCTGCAAGTTCTCTGTCACCAAGTGTGAAGCCACACACCCTTTGGAGCTGATTCAAGGCTGTTGGGTGCTAGGCATGGCTGTGACTGCAGCACAGTGCCTTGCATGAGGGCACTGGGGTGATGAGGTTAGAGAGTGGTAGGACTACAGACAAAGCTGTTTGAGGCAGTTAACAAAGTAAATTACATTGTTTGTACTGTGACATTGGGTTGGCAGCCGTGGCTTTCCGCAGGGGTTCAGTTTCATTTCCCTTAGGATGGGTCTGCAGAGGACACAGGCTGTCACGTTAGGAGAAGGAGTCTTCCAGGACTTTCTGCTGTGGGCCCACGCAGATGGCCACGTCCTTCCACAGCATTCTGGGAAACTTCATCAGAAGAGCAGAGCTTATTGCAGCATGAAGAGCAGTGGAATAGGGCTTCAGAAACACCAGACATAGTCCTGCCCATTTAGAGCAAGTGAGACAACACAGGCTCAGGAATTGCACATAGGCACTGGGGCTGGGCTGGGCTGGGCTAAGCCCAGAGCTCAAGCACCAAGAGCAAGTGTTGAGTTAACCTTCTGAAATAGATACACTTTTAATGGTGCTGCCACAGTGTAAAGTGCCATCAGCAGGGTGTCTCGGAGAAGCCTTGTATTGCTCCTGACCACGTATGGATCTGTCTGTGGATGAACAAAGGGTGTTGGTTTCTAGGGCTATCTATCCATTACTTCAGACAAACACATGTGGGGCTTGGAGGAGAAGGATGTTAGAGCAGCAATTACGTGAGGTATTAAGGAGTCACAGCTGGCCACTTAGCCTGTCATTAACGACCATTGCTATGCTGGAGTCAGGAAACACTAGAAATCTGCCGAGGAGGCCTGAATTAGCAAAATGTGAGGACAGTTTTGAGATCAGATGTTTGGCGGATTAATTACCTTTTGGAAAAAAACACCTGCTGATAGATCCATGCTGAGTCTTTGAGACTTCAGGATCAGGACTGCCACAGAGTGGGATGTGATCCTGGGGCTGTGGTGTGGCAGGAGCCGTAGCCATGTAACCTCCCCTCTGCTCCAAGAGAGCCTGCTGCAGATGCCAGGCAGCAAAGCCAGTGTTGGAAATGCTTGAGGAAAACATAGAGTCTGAGCTGGAGTTTGCAGAGATAATGCATAATTTTTTGAATGCTGAGGAGTGTGCATCCGTAGGAAAGCTGGAGCAGTATGTTGAATTGTGCTTTTATTTGTGGTTTTGTACTTGTACCCGCTAATGGCTTCATGCCCTTGCTTTAACATGAAGATCCTTTTTACCTTGCTAGGTCCAGAAGCTGCCGTGGAGCTGAGTTCTTAGAGCCTTGAAATTTTCAGCCTCAGTAGAAGCTGAAGAACCACCTGCATATAAAGCACAGTTGAAGGAGCACAGTAGTGTTCTACTAAAGCAATGCATCATGCAGCTTAATACTCCTATAGTACCAGTCCCTAGAAAGAAAGAAATAACCAGAGTTAGTGATTTCTTTTTCTTTTTTTTCTTCTGGGGCGGAGGAGGGGGAGTAGGACAGAGATTTTGCTCCTTTTTTGAGAGAAAGAGAAGCATTTAAGAATGGGTACTTAGAGAGTACTTTGTAAGCAGAGGACTTCTTCAGCCACTTTCCCTCTGATTCAGTGTTACTGCAATGTGTGGGATTCTCGTGGCTGTCACTGCCACATAATGCAATGAGTGACAAACACTACTTAGCATACTGAATGGGGGCACTGTCCCTAGCTTACTCTACCTAATGCCCCCACTGCAAGGTATAAATAGATTAAGAGAGAAAATTCAATAATTTCTCCATTCTCCCACCAGAGCAATACACATTACATGTTCCTTGCCATCTAATTGCATTACATGGCAGGGATGCAATAAACGTTTAATGGCAGTCACAGTCATCCGTCACTTCCCTTTAAGTTGGTAATGTTCAATATGATTTACATGCTTAATACTGAATATTTTCAGGGGGAGGGAGGAAGGTATGAATGACCCACACCAAAGAAATTGTGGTTTTAGCTAAAGTATTTTCTTTAATTACTTAAGAAAAAAGAAGAGATTGAATTCCCAGTACTCATGAGGTACCTTAATTAATGCCTCATGAAATCAGGATGGGACATTAAAAGCCTTGGTCCTGATTTACCCCCAGTAGTAGTTTTGCACAGGTATAATGCCACAGAAATGGAGTCACACCAATGGATTAAATGCAAATAGTTGGAAGTGTTGAGGGAAAAATGCTTGACTCCCACTCTAGCTTGTTACTTGGACATCTTCATACATCAGTGCATTTCAGAGGGAGACGCAGTGGATATATATGGCTCTGATATATGTATATATTTCAGGATATAGTGAATTGGTCTATATGGTCAATTTTCTATTAGCTTCAAGAGGAACATTGTCGTTCCATCACAATAGTCTGTAAAAACATGGATGCCATGAAATACATTGTTCACATTGAACACTGTAATGAAAAAGCTACAGATCCCTGTGGACACGTTAATATTAAATTATGTTCCTCCCTCCCCAGACGAGTTTGGGGGAAGATGCACAGCCACACTTGTCATAAAACTGCTCCACTTTGCCTGTGAAGAGTTTTACCATGTGATGAGTAACATGTTCCACATCCAGTGGCAAACCCCAGCTGTTTCTAAACAGGAAGAACAAAAGTTTTCACATACTTTTTCTTGTAGCAGCATTGAGATCTGTGGTGTTGAATATGCAGGCCATTGGCTGTTTGAGCAAAGTTAAACGACTGCTTCAAAAAATGTCCTCTTCACACCAATGGTTTTCTAATACTAGAGAGGCATGAAATGTAAGAAAAATAATAAATCCCAGTGTAGGTTAGAAGAAAGAATAAATGAGACACAATAGCAAAATTAGTGTGAATTAGAGAAAAATTAAGAGAGTAGGAAGGCACTGGCTTATTCTAGACAGACCACCAGCAAATCATCATCTGTTGAAAACTTTCAGCCAGTGTGAATTTGAGCCAAAGAGTAGCCTGCAGGTGACACTCTCTGTAGCCCATTAAAAGTCTCTTGAGGCCTGTAATCCTGCAGCTGAGCCCTTTTCTTACTCTTTCTGAGAGCTTGCCTCACATTTGCTTTGCTTTGCTGTGCTTGTGGCTTGCAAGAAAACTGGGGAGCAACTGTGCTCTGCTACAGCACTGTGGTTCCCCA